>LPNX010711171.1:119086-201421 GCA_001517045.1 Pseudotsuga menziesii | reverse complement strand
GCATGATGTCCTCTTTGGCCTCGTCTCCCTCTGAGACTGGAACCTCTATACTCATGTAGGTGTCCAACCCTTTTTCTTTAGAGAGATCATATACTTCCAGGCTTGGAATTTGTTAACTTCCCCAAGCTTGTCACCAAGCTGATGTGATATATCATATTGAAATAAGAAGCTCAAATGGAATTAGCAAAGAATTAGATCTTACCGATTTGAGGTGTCCGTCCTTGTCCTGGAGTTTACTGATCTAGGGTTTGTCACAGAAACCCTAATTTTCAAAACTTGGAATCTTTTAGATATGATTGGATGAACAGATAGATCTCTTCAAATGGAGCTGTTCAATGTACTCCTTTTCTGAAAACAGTGGAGGGAAGCTCCCGGAACAGGAAGCCCTAATTTTCGGATTTCTTCTGCAGAAATGCCTGTTACTATTTCTGTGATATCGCCGACATTACTACTCCTCTAAGTCTGAAATTTCTTACTGAGGTAACCTCGCATGTCCCTGATCCAACACCATAGGTTTCATCAGAATTGGTTTCACCATTTGGGATTTATGATCCTTTTCCCAAGATGACCTGTTACAGGACTGTTCAGAACATTGAAGTTGTACGAAATGCCACGTGTCACTGGTTCATCTTCTGAGTCTGACCTTCGGACCACAGAAAGTACAGTCCGTTCCCTTTCTATAACATCTTCAGGAATTCCATTTGGACCTCTGTAGCCCAAGATATTACATATCTCCCCAGGTGACCTATTTATGGATGATTTATGGAAGAGGCTGGAACCCTAACTTGGAGAGATCATATCTCCCAGAATATAGCGAATCGGAGGCTGAGCTTTTGACACCGTGTTCATCAGTAGTTTATATTCGGCCCCTGCAATTTTCAGCATCTGATACGTTTCCAATCTCGGAATGTAGCGACTGTACCAAAACTTAGCATTTTTAGTATTTAGGGTTTCTCCTAGCTCAGGGTCAAACTAGGATTTGACTTTCCCGGAGTTTCACCCAACCAAATTTATTGATCCAGGTCTCTAAATTTCGGTTTTGATGAGGAGAAAAATCCTATGCTGGTCTCACTCAAAAATTCCTCTTCTGTAGAAAGCCCTATTTTCCACATCGAAACTGAAAAATGATTGAAATTGAATTCTGCATCGACAGAAAGATGCACCCTTCAATGGAGAGTCATCCTAGCATACTTTTGCTGAAAATCTGTGGAGGAAGATCCACAAAATAGGAAGCCCTAGTTTTTGTAGCGGCACAATGTCTTCTTCTCAGGTTAGCTCTGATACCATGTTAGTTTTTCAACATTTAAGCTAGCATTATGTTACGATCTTTTCACTGAGAGAATAACAAGCACAACAATCACATAAGCACATCAAAAGAGACAAGAGACACAAAGATTTTAGGAGGGGAAACCATAAATGGAGAAAACCCCCCAACTTCCTCTAAGATAGTATCACCACAAGATGTGATCCCAAAACAGTAAGATGACCTCCCAACACAACAGCAACCTTCTGTCTTCTGTCAAGCCAAGTATTTCCTTCTCCAAAGGTGCGCCACACTTGAGAGAGCAAGTGATGTAATTCACAAGTGATAAATAGAGAGACTCACCCTCTCTATTTATATTAGTCTGTTCACTTGAATTACCATTTCACACGTAGGCTCGACCTAATAATTACTACTCGAGCCTACACCTTAATTAGTGTATAATAACTCAAGTGCCCCATAACTGTGGGGACTTACCTAATGACTTGAAAAGACTTGATTACATTATTAATCCTCCCGATCGGAACATCGGGGCATGACCACATGACTCAAATACATAATAGAAACATCCCGGAATAAACATCGGGTTACAATATATAAAATACATATAAGAATATATTCCGAAGTTACATATACATCAACACTTTTCAAAATGAAAAATTTGTGAGTTCCTTTGATACGATATCTATGCTCGTAATAAATCAAGCAAAAAGGTGTTGAGCATACTTTTATCACTTTTTTGGGCTCATGAAACTAGTACGAAAAATGAAGCCCTTGGAGTTGTCTTTAATGTCTTTTCGGAATCCCAAAATAAGAAAAGATCACCAAGCAAACTTGACTCTTTCATACTTGTAAACAGGTTAGAAAGTTCGTTTGTTCGGCAGTAGTTTATCCCTTTTCAGACTGGTTAGATTATTTACGAAAAAAGAGTACTCTACTAAAGTATTTGACTAGAAGAGTTCTGCTAGGTATCATTTTACACTTTTTCGGACCTTGGATACTAAATTTATGAAAAAATCCACTTTGGATTCTTCTTTGGTGTGTTCATACTCTCTAAACATGAAACAACACTAAGTTTACCTTCCTTAGAATCGTTAAAATTAAATAATGAAGGACCCTATAATTGGGACTGGACCTCTCCTTTTTTGAGTTCGTAAAACATGTGGAATTGGACTCATATAAAAAAGGTGAGCTACATCGAGTGTTTCTTACCCTCTTCCAACTCGTTAAAAATCAAAGATACACGCATCAATCATGATGGGGAATTTGAAAAAGGAATGTGTCTAAGACTGTATAGCAACAGGCTATCATCCTTAAACATGAATCTAGCACTTCCCTGGATTTCATCATCTTGCTTCTGAGCCAATCCACTTTCATGAGTCATGTTATCCTTTTGAGTTTTTCAAGTAATAAATCGATCTCCCATTGCATCATGTAGTGGTACCTGTCTCGTTAAGCTAATGTTGCTAGGCCACCCTTTTCACTATAAATGTTCAAAAAAAGGTCTACCATCCTAGCCATCCTTTGCAGTTACCTTACCTTATGTCAGTCATCTCTAAGTTAGTCCTAAAGTCATTCTACCATCCAATCTCCATTTCAAAAAGAATATTTACTCCTATTTTGTATCGATGATGGGGGAAACATTATGGTCCTCCTTTAGAAGGGTCTGTTCGTGTAGACTTCAACACATTATCCAAGGATTAGACCTAGAAATTAAAACAGTACCTTGGACCTACATGCCTCAATGGCAGGTTACCTCACTTTCAACAATAGGATTACATTATTGGTCTTTGTTTGAAGGATTCCTTTGAATGTTTGACTTCAAATCATTAATTCAAATTCAAGGAGTGTACTAGGGTACCTTGGGAGTCATTAACATTAATGGTGATTTTCATCGCAATTGTTAATGGTATACCAAAATGAGCAGTAATCAAGTGGTTTCCACCATGTTCGACATCAAAACAATTATTCACATGGATGGGATCGTACCTTTTGTCGGTTCAGATGAAGGCCCTGGGGTAATTGTTTGTATTATTCTTTTCCCCATGTTGCGATAGAGTGGTTGAGTCATTGCATAGATACACAATGTATGCCCGGTGTCTATGCTCAAGTTTGATTCATAATGACATAGATATATAGTGTATGTCTAGTAGCTATGTCCAAATTTGAGTATTGTTCATCATGGATCTACATTGTAAGTTAGTAGCCATGACCTAGAAATCTATACATTGATATGCAATGTATTGGTAGGTAGCCATGTTATGGGTCAGTTAAAATAAAAAGCTTAGAGTATATAGTACTGCAAAGTCCTTGTTCAACACTTCAACCAAAAATATTTTGCCTCAACTTTCAACCTACATCTTGTAAAGTATTTCACCTATTTTATTGCTTTAGCTTCATACTTTGGGGGGTAATTTGTTACACAAAAATATTTTCATCACTGTGATAGTAAGAGAGTACTTTTCTGAATCCCTGGAGTATTTAATCCCAAAAGGTTTGAAAAGAGTTTATGCCTTTTGAAAAACCATTTCTATCTACTGTTATGCACCTTTCCTTATTACAATAGAATTCATACATGGCTGACGTAGGTTGCACATATACAATAGGCGTTAGCGACAATTACTGCTTTTGCACAAAGAGAATCACCTCTTCATGGCGTTGGTTCTTTGTATAGAAGGTTCATCGATGATCATAAAAAGGAAAAACAAGAAGGATTGATATTCGTTTAGAAGAAATCCCTCATAGAGGCTTATCCCAACAGACCAGCATAAGTGGAATTCAATCCCCTAACCTCTTGTGATGATCCCTTATTCTTCTCTCGAGAATACTCAACTCCCTTCACCCCTTTTGGCCTATAAATATAATATCACCCTCATGGTTGAGGGAGGACCAATGAATCACCCATATGATGTTGAAATATTTCTATAATCGGGAGGAAAGGTTGAGATCTTGAGGCAAAAGGTTAGTTGGAAGAAGCACAACACCAAAAGAACCATGGTTGGAATTTATCCCTTCTTATTGTTAATACAATAATGATTTATTTTTCTATAAATGACATCTAATCTCATATATAGTAATTCTCCTTAGTCAATTTCCTAGATCTATTAAATTATCTTGTAGTTTCTATTTTTTTCTTGTTTACTTTAAACCTTTTTCAAGTTATCTCTTCATCAACAATATTGCAAAATCTTCAATCCAATGAGGAAAACCTTTAGAAAGACGTACATATTGTTTATATTCAATTGATTTAAAAAATATAGGGAAAGGTTTTCATTTATGTCCTATTTTGTTCTAGATCTAAACCATTTAGACTAGGGAACCAACCTTTTCCTGCATTGATTGAGTTTTTCCATTAACTATGGTGTCATTTTTTATGAAGTATGGAAATATATGTTAGATCACCATTATGCTAAGGGAAACCACTTGACCCATTGTGTGTGTTTATCAAATGAAAATAATTGAAGATACCATTATAAGAATTTGCTCACAATATCAATTTTCCCATTAGATTGAGGATTGTAAGAGGAGATGTGAGCCAAGTGAGTTCTTAAACAGGAAAATAATTCCTTCTGAAAATCACCAGTGAAAATTGGATCTCTATCACTTACAATAAGATTGGTTTTTCCATGTATCTTTTGAGTTGTTTCCATGAATGTCATAGCCACTCTACTTTCTTTAAAATGACGAGAAACAAGATATAAATGGGCATACTTTGTGAGACAATATACCACTACCATGATGACACTTTTTTCCTTTTGATTTTGCTAGACCTATGATAAATTCTATTGAGACTTATCTCAACAGTGAATTGGTATGGATAATGGTTGTAAAAGACTTACTTCTCCTTTGCTTTGTCGACAAGCCAAACATTTTTCCACAAAAAAATGGACATTAGTTTTAAGACCTTCCCAAAGGAAATCTTTCTTGATCACATGGTATCTTCTCAAGAACTCTAAATGCACTCCTATAGGAGAAGTGTATAATTACAAAAGGATATTTTGTTTGAGTTAAGAATTTTTACATAAATATAGGTGATATTGGTACCATATTGAATCCTTAGTCCATACAAATTTATCTAGTGAATTAGGGTCCTCTTGTAGTTATTCAATAATCTTGCATGTCTTATGTTGTTTCTTCGATTCTATCATTTATTCTTCTACGCAATCTGATTACATAATAGAAATGGGACAAAGTAAGCCCTTAATGTTATCTTCTTTTCTTGAAAGTTAATTGACCACCACATTTTGTTTTCATTTTTTGTATATAATTTCAAATTCATAACCTAACAGATTTGTAACTCATTTTTGTTTCTCTTTTGACGACAACAACTGTTCCATGAAGAACTTAAGGTTGTCATGATCTGTTGTTACCTTGAAGTGTCTTCTTATTATGTAAGGGCACCATTTCGTAATTGCATGTAGTATGGCCGACATTTTATTTTCATAAATTGGTTTGGTTAAGTTTTTTACTTTAAGTTGTCAACTTTTTAAGGCAAGTGTCATTCCTTCTTGTTGTATTAAAACTAACCAATTACATTCCTAGAGGCATCGCATTCCACATTAAAGGTTTTTTATGAGGTAAGGTGTGGCTAATAGATGAGCTATACACATAACCACTTTACGTTTTTCAAAATACTTGGTTCTTTATTGATTCCAAGAGAATGCCTATTTTATTAATAACTTTGTCATAGGTGTTGATCATTGATAATAATCCTTGACCAACTTATGGTAGTATCCTGTAATTCCTAAGAATCCTCTAAGATTCTTCATTTTCTTAGGAATTTCCATTACATTATAGAGTTAATTTTGTTTGGATACACTTTGACGCATTCATGAGATACAATATGACCCAGATATTCCACTTCATGAACCCTAAAGACACACTTACAAGGCTTGGCATATAGTTGGTGCTCCTCTTATCAAAAACTACTAACACAATTTTATAAGGAAATGTTTAAATATAGAATTCATCAATATTTGAAATGTGGAAGGTGCATTAGTAATTCCAAATGGAATCACCAAAATTCATATGACATTAATGTGTTCTAAACATTATTTTTTGAATGTCTTTTTCCTCGTTTTAATTTGATGATATCTAGAACAAAGATACAAATTGGTAAATAATTTTACACATTGTAATTCAACTAATAATTCATCAATTACTAGAATACGAAACTTATATTTAATGGTTATCTTATGAAGCTCTATATAATATAGACACATATTCCATGAACCTTCCTTTCTGTGAACCATCAACACTGGTGCAAAAATTAAGTTATGTGTACTATGAGATTCAATCAACATTGTTACCTTTATCTTTTTTATTTATCCTTCTCTATTAAGAGTTTTAGGAGTTATGCCAATGAATTATAATATATGGTTGGATTTCTTGAAGAAATGTAACTTCAGAAGAGATTCTATTGTACTTTTATTATATTTTTACTATTCCTCCTTTGAGAGACGTCCTTAATGTAATTGGTCATGTAAAAGTCATGAGATAAAACCTCTGCTGTAAGTCGGGACAATAGTACCCAGAAAATTATTTTATAAATTTTACTTTGAGTCTTCCTAGGTAGGTCAGTCCTAATTAGAGATATAGGCCAACCTAGTTAGGTAATTAATTCACTCACTTGATGAGTATAAATAGGTGAGCCACCTCCCTCATTTGTACACACTTCACACTCAAGCATTTGTGCAAGAGAGACAAAGAGAGAGAGAATCGGTCTACTGGGGAGAGGAAGTTTCTAGTCTTATTCTTTGGGTATTACACCATACTTGGTTGAAATCTATATCAAGGAAGTTTTTCTAGGTTTTCTCCCCATGAGGCTTTCCTACAATAAATCTATGTGTTCTTTTGGGTTGTTGTGTGTGTCTTTCTTTTATTCATCCTATTTCATATGGTAATGATGCTAATTTTTTTAAGATATTATATAACCATTAAAATTAAAACATGGTAACATAAATACCCTAGAAGAAGTATTTGTGTAGCTGAAACATTGTTATTACTACAACGATTAGAGATTGGGGATTCATGCTTGAAACCCTAGAAGGAAAAATCTAGTCATCTTGTAATTTTCGCTACAACTTTACTTTGGTGAAGGTCTAAGAGATGAAACTTGGAATACCAAAGATGAAATGTTTATCAACATTGTGTGTGAGTTTCATCCTTAGATTCTTTGTAATTTAGGAGATATTATCCTTCCAAAACAAGGTTCTAGCCTCTTCCGGGATTTAGTATTAAACAAGTGACCTAGGGAGAAATTCTATATCTCTGGATCGGAATATACAAATCAAATTTCATAGGATTTTCCAAAAATGGCATGAACTTTAGTTTCTTTGGTGTGAGTTTAAGTTGAAACAGTGACACATGGACATCTGTAAAGGTTATCTATACCGAACCAATCCTTAAACAGGTCACCTTGGGAAACTTAGCATAAGTTCTACTTGGTGAGTCCAATATTTCTCTAACCTATGGGGTTGGACATAACACATATCAGAATAAAATAGGACAAATTTCCAAACCTTTAGGCATAAAATTTGGGAGATACATAAGAATTAAGACGAACAATTCAACAAAAGAAATTGAAGAGACTAGGGCTTCATGTTCCTAGAACTTACCTCCATAGATCAACTGAAAAAGGAGGACCATATAAATCACCCTAGGAGGGTGGATATTTCTGTGGAGACAGCTTCTAATTCTTTGGATTTGAAATTTTTGACCTAACACTACTTGTAGGAAAACTACGGAATCAAATATTTTGTAGTTCTGTCCATAGATTTGGGAAAAGGAGTATACTACTCAAATATCCTTGATGAAGTGCATATTTCTATCCAATCATATTTGTAATTCACGAAAGTTGAAAAATTAGATCCACAAGAAAATTTCTTCCAAAAAAGCATTGAAGAAAGCATCCAGTTGAAGCACTCTTATTTGTAAGTTCCATTCTCTCCATTTCCATTCAAGATTATTATTTTTTTCAAGATGGAAAATAGTACCAAGCTTGAGTACAAGCTTGAAGGATCCAAGAACTTCTGTATGTGGAAGTATATAGGGCTTCTCATACTAGAATAGCATGACTTGGAAAACTATGTCAAAGGAGAAGTTGCATATCTAGAGGGAGATGATGACAAAGACAAGCATAAGAAGAACTTAGTCAAATCCAAGGGGATTATTTCCATCTCCATCAAAGGCCATTTGATCTCACATGTATCCTCTTTGAATACTCCCAAGGAAATTTTCAATCCGTTGACTAGCTAATATGAAGGAAAGATTACCAACATGAATATGACCTTGAGGATTTAACTCAACAATGTGAAAATGCAGATGTCAAAAAGAATTCAACCCTAATTCACAAGGGTCTCTCCCATATAAAGGAAAAACTATAAGATATTTGAGATGATGTCGAAGAAAAAAACATGGAGATGACAACCTTGAATGGTCTCCCAATATCATGGGAATCTTTCATTCAAGGAATTTGTTCTAGAAGAAGGCTCACAAAATTCAATAGACTAATGGAGAAATGTATGCAAGAAGAGGATCAATTCATAGAAAGAGAAGAGAATATGTGTGAAGATGGAAACATAGCCCTAACAGCTCATGCCGAGAAGAGAAATAAAAATAAGGAAGAACATTCTTTTAAGAATAAAAGATTTCATAGCTCAGATGCTTCACTTGTGATGAGAAAGGACACTTTGTGAAAGAAATTCCCAAGAAGAAAGAATGGAAGGATGTTATGAATGAGGAGTACCAATTGATCATGAAGAATGATGTATGGATATTGTTTCAATACCTGAAGGGAAGTCTGTAGTGACTTCCAGGTGGTTCTATTAGATCAATCGCGGCAGTAGATGGCAACATCGAGAAATACAAATAAAAGTTCATGGTTTCTCTCAGAAATAGGGAGTCGATGATGGAGAAATGTTGTTCTAGTGGACATACACAGTTCTTTAGGGGTGTATAGTTGAATTAGAAGGTCATATCGAGCAACCTCCAAGATTTGAGACTCTCTACAGAGAACCACATATGCATAGAAGTCTTTGTATAGGATTAGAACGCACCCATGGGATAACACATATAGTTATGTGAGGAGATTGAGGGTCACCTAGTGTGATGGAGATGTCAACCTTTGCTACAAGGTTGAATACGAAATCCTACAAAGGAAAAAAAACTCATAGATGGGTGAAAGAGGAACTTGTGACAAAGTTATAGAGATGACATAGATGGATACACAATAGATCAGCAATAGAGGAGGCTACTCGTCACAACAGTGTAGAATGTATTGATGCAGAGAGCACAAGATGTGTAGGGGGGATGGTGCTCTGATTCAAAGGGAGTGACTACAATATATATCGAAGTTCAAGAATCTTGACATGATTCTTAGGATTATAGGTGTGGAAAAATCCAAATGATATTTTCCTTATAAAGGGAAAATAATTTGTTAAGATTCTAAAGAGGTTTGAGAGGTTGGATTGAAAGGATACAGCTACACCGATGGCATAGAACTTAATATTGTTGTGTGATCCTACTTCAAAGACAGTTGGTACAACAGTCTATAGGAAGATGATTGGTTCATTGATGTACTTGACAAACACGAGGTCATATTTTTGCTTTACAGTGAAAAATTTTGAGCTAGTACATGGCCACATGATTGCAACAAAACATGTGACGAGGTACCTCAAGGGTACATTGGATTGTGGCCTTAGATATGCATCTAATATTAAGATCATATTACACTATTATGAAGATTCAGATTGGGTAAGAAGTGTTGAAGACAGAAAGAGAACTTCCGGATGTTATTTTGGTTTGGGATCAATTGTGATCTAATAGATGAGAAGAAATAAAGGAAATATTCCTCAAGTAATGAGGAATATGTACTTTGACCCATAAAAATTATAACAATGAATACAGAGATCATTCCCTTATCCATTTCAACATTGTACAAGAAGGGATGCATTTGTAGGGACACAGAGACTCAACACCAATACAAAGTGCTATGTGATATGTGGTGTAGAATACTTTCTCAACATTTGTGATCATGAGCAAGATAGGCACAAGTCCTCAGAATCAAGCGATGAAGTAGCAAGTGTTTTCAAACACTCCAGTAATTCCTATAAGGATATAGAGATCAAGAGGGAGTCTACCAAACAAACAAAGATAAGTATTTGAATTATCATTTCTTGTATGTCTAGTTGCTTAAATGATATTGTTCAGTTGTGTACATAGTTATGTTCCTAGATTTAGGAAATGTATTATTCATGTTAGAGTATTTTCATTGATGAACAATATACTACTAATATGCATGTGATGGGTAAGTGGCATATGGTGTTGTACAACATTTCATTGCTACTTATCTAAAATGAAACCTCGTTGTTGACATGTTGGGAGTAGTGCACGCTCTTAATAATGTTATGGTAGAGATGGAAAGCTTCTAGAAAGTTACCGTATGTATACAGGATATAGATGA
Organism: Pseudotsuga menziesii; assembly: GCA_001517045.1. Classification (NCBI taxonomy): domain Eukaryota; kingdom Viridiplantae; phylum Streptophyta; class Pinopsida; order Pinales; family Pinaceae; genus Pseudotsuga; species Pseudotsuga menziesii. Next base: position 190,697 of record LPNX010711171.1, on the reverse strand, counting down.
ATGTTATGTTGAAGCATTGCATAATATAATTAAATATATATTTATGCATAAGAATTTGTCATCGGGAATATGTTTTAAATATTATGAAACGTTTCTAACCATGCAACTAAATTTGACTTTTAGGAAAGATCGTGCAAAAACACCTACAAGAGAAGAATGATGAAGAACAAGTTGTTGATGTATTGACTAAGCCTCTGTCTCGTATAAAGTTTGAATACTTTTGAGACAAGCTTGGTGTAGTCCAAAAGGACATCCCTCATAAGAGGGAGTTATGAGGATGATGATGATGTGGTTTCCTGTACTAGTGGTGTGGAAACTCATTCTAAGATTGGTATGTCGTCATGGCAAGGCTTGGTTGATCCCAATGGGATTGGTATGTCAGTGTTGACAAGGCATGGTTGATCCTAGGGGAATTGGTATGTATGGCTAGGCTTAGTTTATCTGAAAGGATTATTAAGTCAGAAAAGGCATGTTTGGTCTCCCGGTATATTGGAATGTCTGACTAGCATTGGTTGGTACAAAAGAATTGGTAAGTTAGAAAATAAATTTCCGATCTACCAGAGTGGCCAGTGTAGTGCTGCTTCAAATGATGATGATGATGTTCCATCATTCTCATCTTGTTGTTGATGATGTTCCATCATTCTCATGCTAATGATGATGATGTTCCAACATTCTCATGTCGATTATGATGATCCTCTAGCATTCACATGTTGTTGTTGCTACGGATGATGTTCTAGCATTTATATGTTGATGATTATGTTGTTCCAACAATCACATGTTCATGACGTTACTGATGATGATGTTGTTCCAACAGTCACATGTTGATGTTCTTGATGATGATGTTCTTCCAATAGTCACATGTTGATGTTATTCCAATATTCACATACTAATTATGTTACATAGGATGATGATGTTCCAACATTCTCATGCAGATGATGATGATGTTCCAGCATTCTCAAGCTGTTGATGATGATGTTCCATCATTCTCATGCTAATGATGATGATGTTCCAACATTCACATGTTGATGATTATGATGTTCCACCATTTACGTGTTGATGATGATTATGTTCCACCATTTACATGTTGATGATGATGTTGTTCCAGCATTCACATGCTGATGATGTTTTTCCAGTAGTCACATGTTGATGTTCCTAATGATGATGTTGTTCCAATAGTCACATGTTGATGATGTTATTGATGATGATGTTGTTCCAGTAGTCACATGATGATGTTCCCAATGATGATGTTGTTCTAGCAGTCACATGTTGACTTTCTTTATGATGATGTTGTTCCTGTAGTCACATGATGTTGATGTTCCTGATGATGATGTTGTTCTGGTAGTCACATGTTGATGTTCCTAATGATGATGTTGTTCTAGCATTCACATATTTATGTTCTAGATGATGATGATGTTCCAATATCCACATACTGATGATGTTCTAGTATTCATATACTAATGATCTTCTGATGATGACGATGTTCCATTATTCACATATTGATGATGTTCCAAATGATGATGATGTTCCAATATTCACATATTTATGATGATGATCATGTTTTTGATGATAATGATCTGTGATGATCATTATATGTGATGATGATGTTCCACGATGATGATTTTCCATGATGATATTCCATGATGTTGTTGCATGATGATGTCCCATGATGATGTTCCATGACGATATTTCATGACGGTGTTCCATGATGATGTTCCATGACAATGTTCCATGAAAATGTTCCATGACGATGTTTCAAGATGTTTTTCCATGTTGATGATGATGAATACATTCCATGTTGATGTTAATGTTTATGTTCCAAACACATGATATTGTTGTTGTTCCAAAACTTCCTATGACATATAGATTCACCAGTCAATTGTACAGTTGTATTTGTTGTTGATGATGATGTTGTAGAATACCTTCCTTGTTAAGAGGGAGTGTTAAAGAAATGTAAATTCAAAAGATATTCTATAGTACTTTTATTATATTATTTGTATTCCTCCTTTGGGAGATTTACTTGATGTAATTGGTCATGTAAAAGTCATGAGGTAAAGCCTTTGTTGTAAGTCAGAGCAATAGTACCCACAAACATATTTTATACATGTTATTTTGAGTCTACCTAGGTAGGTCAGCCCTAATTAGAGATCTAGGAAGACCTAGTTAGGTAATTGAGTCACTCACTTGATGAGTATAAATAGGTGAGGCACCTCCCTCATTTGTACACACTTCACACTAAAGCATTTGTGCAAGAGAGAGAGAGAGAGAGAGAGAGAGAGAAGCAAACTACTGGGGAGAGGAAGTTGCTAGTCTTGTTTTTGGGGTCTTACACTGCACTTGGTTCAATTCTATATCAAGGAAGTTTTGTTGGGGTTTCTCCCCCGTGAGGGTTTCCCAGATAAATATTTGTGTTCTTTTGTGTTGTTTGTGTCTCTTTCTTTCAGTGATCCTATTACATATGGTTATGATATTATGATGCTAAATTTTTTGATATATTGTATAACCATTAAAATTATAACAGGTTTAGTATCTTCTATATATTCCTCTTTAGGTTTCCCCATATTTGGATCATCTTCCTCTTCATAATCTATGCAGAATATTTTATTCTCGCTACATTTATGCCCCTAGTTGTACTTTTTGTTACAAATGAAACCTATTCCCTTTTTTGTTATTTACTATACTTGGTGAGGTGTCAAACTTGGAAGTTTTTGCTAAGTGCAGTCATGAGGGGAAATATTTCCCTCTCTATAGGTGTTTTTTGTGGTTTTTTGAGTACCCATATTTTTATTTTTAGTCCCTCCCTCTAGTGCCATATTTTTAGTTTCAATTTTCGTTTCCAAACTAAAATCATTCTCCAATGATTTAGGCTCAAAAATGTGTACCTCATGTTGAATATTCTCCTTTAAAGTTCCCATAAAGAGATTGTTGGGTTTTCTCCCTCATCTTAGGATCCTGACCTAGGTTCAATACCTTCTTCTTAATGCAACAAAGCCCAAGATATTGACTCAACAGAGAAAATCCTAGTCGACAACACCTGCAACACATATGCAGTCTCACCCGAGATATAATTCTATGGGTAACTTCAACCAAGCTTCCGCAGTTGAGTGGGGGATTTTTGGTACCTCGGTCATTTACCACAGTGCTCAATCAATCCCAGGGGTGGATTACTTATGCTTATTATGAATAGCTACATCACAACCCAACTTCCCTTGTGCAACTAATATAAAAACAACCCCAGTGCAGCATAAATGTATTCAACTTATAACAGTGTGATTGATATACATCTATTCATTCATAAGAAAATATATAAGCATCCATTCAATGAAACATATATACAGGTAACTCAAACACATTCAACATTCACGCATATACACAGAATTTAACATGGAAACCCATCCAGAAAAAAACCACAAAGGTGCTCTTCATTTGGCATGAGAAATGTATGCACCTTCTGTCTCTACACTAAGCTGTAGACTATGTTCTAGATATTCTTCTTTATCTACACAGACCTTTATTCCTCTCATGCTCTCTGATCTTCTCTTCTAATATCTCCCTACTTGACTCTTCTAATGATCCGCACACAACCTGGATTAGCTCAACTTCTCCTACATTTATAGGCACTTAGCTACAGATTCTTCAACTCAAAATCACTTAGCAACCACTAACATACAACAAATATAGAGAAACTAACAGTGTAACTATGAAGAACCTAATAGCAGAGAATCTAACCCACATACAGCTTGGGTTCCTCTTATTATAGACTCTTTTACATACTCGGCACAGACTCTTTACTTGTCTCTTTCTCGGCTAACTTCCTATACTTAGCCCACATGCTATCTTTCTTATTCTAGTAGCACCTTATAGTAGGCACTAACGGCATGACTTACAAATATACCTTCATACGTGTGGATTCCATTGGCTGTATCCAACGTTGTACACCATGATCTTTATGTCCTATCACTTTTTAACAATTAAGCCCTTATGTGATTTTCCAGTCGTTAAACATCATTTTGGAGTAGAGGAACAATGTCGTTTTTTGTATCAACTGGAAATACAACATAACTGGGAGGACCTAGTGGGTATTTATTTGAACTCGAGGTTTTCAAAAGGTTTCATCCTCTTAGAAATTGAAATCAAAGTAGAAAATGTTGTACAAAATAAACTTATGTTTCAAATGATAACTTCTTCTTTGACTTCTATTTACCTGCAAGAAGTTGATACAGTCAGTTGGATGCTATTATGGCTTCACTGGAAGTATGATTATACATGATTAGTTTGTTTCTACCAATTAGAGGTAGGATTAGGTGGAGGAATAAGCTCGGCATACGAGCACGTAGATCATTTTCAGTGTATTGGCTTGTTGCAGTAGTTTTATTTTAGAAGTGTGTGCTCAAAGTTTGAGAAAGTTTCAGAGATTTGGTATAAGACTCCATAGTCCAATGGAATAGTAAATTGATCAACAGAGAATAAGGCACTGGAACTTCAGTTCTTGGCAAATCACGGGGAAATGCCATCCCCCAATTGGAGCCAATGTTTGACCTGGGTCTGTTTGCCTTGCTTAGGATAGTGTATTTCTTTGAAAAATATTTTAAGCCTTGAGTTTCTATCCTATTTCCTTTTATCCTAAAGTTTTGGGTTTGTTTTGATTTTATTTTTCTAAATACTCTAGGTTTTTATAACATTTTAGCTCTTAGGTTATGCTCCTATAGTATGTTGAGTTCATGCAAAAAAAAATTCTATGGTTTAAAGTACTCTACATGTTTTTTTATATGGACTGGTAGCACATGATATTTCTCAAAAGTGTATGTACGCTGCCAGCTTGCCAAGCATTAATGTTTTTGCAGGGACCATTATTATGCTAGCAGCCTTCGCGCTCTGTGCTCATGAACATAAGTTCACATATGTTGTTGAACAGTACTCGGTTAAAACACCTGTACAGAACCATTTTTCTTCATTATTTTTTCACCCTACAGCCTTTACTCTGTCAGCTCGGGATATATGGTATTTGATCTGCAAGAAGAGTTTTAAAGAATAAAAATGAGGGCTTTCTAGAATATTTGGATCAGCTACACAAGCCTAGATTCAGGATATGCAATCTATGCTTCAAATTGGGCGTGGCTCTCTACATGTCCATCAAAAACATAATAAAACAACTTGGGCATGCACTTTTTCTAATACAGGGAATTCCCTATGATCCCTAGAGCGTGTAGCATGTTCTATGAAGCGTAATGAACCTATCCTTCTAGTTGGTGAGACTGGTACTGGAAAGACTACCCTTGTGCAACTTCTTGCAGTTAGGCTTGGTGTGCCTCTAACAGTCTTGAATCTAAGCCAACAAAATGATAGCACTGACTTTTTATGTGGATTTAAACCCATAGATGCTCAATCAATATGCGCTCCTCTTGTAGATGTATTTATTCCTCGATTTTCTTCAACCTTCCCTTCAGAACAAAACACTGAATTTCTTGGAAAGAGTTCAACAATTTTTGGAAAAAAAGAAGTGGGATTAGTTGTTAAGAGCATTCCAGATTGCAGTTGATAAAGTGGCAAAGATTGAAGAAAGTCCTCGAAGGATTTAGCAGGTTTTGAATTTGTTTCATGATATGGAATGCAAACGAGAGAATTTGCTGCTTGAATCACTTGAACCCCATTCTAAAAATATGCACAGTCAAGGAATTTTTGTTGGTGAAATGAAGCATGGACCTCTAGCACTTGTTGATGAGACACTTCCAATAATTGTCATTGCAACACATGATAATTGTTTCAGCAAGCAACAATCAATTATTCAACAGTTACAGGCTCGTAGAGGGGGCNTAGCACTTGTTGATGAGACACTTCCAATAATTGTCATTGCAACACATGATAATTGTTTCAGCAAGCAACAATCAATTATTCAACAGTTACAGGCTCGTAGAGGGTGCTTGATAGTGATGTTCTCAAAGGGAGAAACATCCTTGGCATGCCCAAATGGTAGTTGTTGTGTAATTGAAGTTCCTCTAGTACATGATTGTCTTCAACATATCATTAACATTGTACCATTCCAGCTCCTAGCATATTATCTCACTGTTCTTCATGGTTATGATGTCGATCAACCTAGAAACCTTGCAAAGAGTGTCACGACTGAGTAAAGAGCTTGAACATAGTTGTTATGGTTACATTTGAATATTTGCACAAGAACCAGACACAGACAATAAGTAATGTCTCTGCAATGAAAAAATTAAAGAAGTCTGAGATGCTTCGCTGAGGCTAGGTAGAACATGTGAAAGCAGGAAAAATATTCTTGCCAAGGTAGAGATAGATCTAGGATCAAGTCTCGTAAACCCAATTCACTTCAAATCGATTTGCTCGAACCTAGAAGAACTGGTTGCGACCATAGAAACTTATAACTAGAGAATCTACCCTATTATGACAAACATAGAGAAGAATGCAGCTGGAAAATATGATAATGAGAAGCCGAGCACTCCATTGGCACCCAATTTTAGCAGTTTCCAGTCTAAGAAGGGCGGGTTTGATCCCGTACCCTCATCGTGGCCATCGCCATCGCCTGTGGCATTCTGTTCTTGGTCTTCCAGCTGAAGATCCCCAAATACTCTGTCGACAGCATTCAGATCACTAAAGTCAGCCTCAACGTCACCGACTTCAGCATAGATTGCCAGTTCACTGTGAATGTAATGGCCCGGACAGTAATCGCATAGTTAAACTATATTGCTCCTTCCAAGATGAAGAGCATCTTTATTTGATAATGGGGTATTTACTTGGAGGAGATATGATCACACCGTTGATGCAAAAGGATACTTTAAAGGAGGATGAGGCAAGGTTTTATGTTGGATAAGATGGTTTTGGCTATTGAATCAATTCACAAGCACAATTACATTCACAGGGATATTAAACCAGATAATTTACTACTTGATAGATATGGACACATGAAGCTTTCATATTTTGGTTTATGTAAATCATTAGACTGCAGTAATATGCCCACTCTCTGAGAAAATGACTTCATTGTTAAAAAAAAATCTTGGCTATGGATCATCGTATGAACACATCAATCATACCAAAGCGTACTCAATAGGAGCATCTTTCACATTAACAAAGGAATAGGCGTATGCTTGCTTATTAAATTGTTGGTACACCAAATTACATTTCCCCTGAAGTATTATGGAAAGGAGTGTGATTGGTGGTCACTTGGAGCGATTATGAAGACAGTGACCCAGAGAACTCACCTGAAATTTCTAGAAGAAACAAAGTTATCAACTGAGGCCAAAGATCTTATCAGTAAACTTATTTGCAATATAGAGCAGAGGTAGCGAGAAAGATTTGAAGGGATTTTTGTTTTAAATGAATAAGACACATGTCATAGTCAGTCAATAATTTTTCTATTATTAGTAGACTTAGATCCAAAGAAAGTGGATCTAGAAGCAATTTATTTAGAAACCTTTTTTCCTATATATTGTAAGATTTTAATGAACAAGAGTGGAGACACACATGGGAGTCAGTCCTAGGAGACTGTGCATGCATAAATATTTACTTCTGTAAGAGCTTCTTTTTCTTTTGAATGACTTTCAATACATTATATGGAGCTAATCCTTTGATCTAAATTGTTTATGTATTCTTCAGTTCTGTTTGAATTCTTCATGCTATGAATGTTGTGTAGATGTTTTCTATGTTTCATTTCATGTATGAATGTGAATATTAAATACTTACTGTTATTTGGGAAGTGTTTTCAGACACCAGTATTCTCATATATGGGCTACAAATACCAACTGTCTATTTAATGTTTGCAGTCATATATATGTTAGAGCTTATCTCCTGTACCTTTCATACTTGTCATTCATTTATGCAAGATTCTTTCCCTTTACATTTGTATTACTCAAGTTTTCAGACATTGTCTTCTGCCTTGTTATCCCTACACTTTTGATTTGGATTGTTATCCAAACAAAACCTATAAAAAACAGTCTTTTATTCGATGTGCCTGAACACTTATGATCTCGTAGTCTAGGTAGCAGACTTTAGGGAAAAAAATAGGCATGGGTGAGAACATGGGTGAGTGGGAGTGGCTCTAGGAAGCAATAATTGCTTAAGAAAGGCCAAAATCCACCACAAACATGCACTAGCACCTAAGGTCAAACATATTCCCTGAATCTAGGGATGGGGGAGCGCACCATCACTGTTATGTCATTAATGAGGGCACCTGTCAGTCAGAATGATCAAATTGGAGTGCCCCAACTATCATAATGATCAAAGTAGAGTGCCTCAACTATCAATAAATGATCATTTTAGCATAAGTTTCGACCATAAGACTTAGCATAGAAGAAAAAGAAATGTATCCTAGGTGTATGGTCATGGTACTAGGGTGGATTATGCTCTAACACCCCCCCACCTTAAGCTTGACTTAGTACAACTTATACAAAAATATTATTTAGGCCTTGGAAACCAAGGCTCAAGCCACCTCATACAACAGAAAAATTAATTTGTCCATAGGAAACAAGGTAAGGAGGAAAACCACATGGGAACAAAACCTCCCCTCAAAAATGGACATGGAGAAAAATCTGAGAGTCAATATCAGCCATCACCATGTATCACCCACAACAAGAATGGATATCAGATAGGTGAATGTCTTCTTTGTGAATCTCTTGGTGGAAATGTCAGCAATTTTCTCTGCAGATGGGTAATACTGTAAGGCTATCACCTGATCATGCACTATGCTCTGGATGTAGTGCATTTGTATCGCAATGTGTTTGGTCCTCTATCTCTGCACTGGATTAGTGGAAATGATGATTACTTTTCGATTATCACACCAAATGACTGTGGGTGAATCAAATTCAAATCCAAGTTCCCAAAGAATTCCTTGCAACCACACACATTGATTAGTTGCGTTCACTTCTCCTCTATACTCAACCTCGGATGAAGAGAGGGATATGGTGTGTTGTTTCTTGCTTTACCAACATATGGAACCATATGCAACCATGAATACATAACCTGAAGTGGATTTTTTGTCAATGGAATCTCCATCCCAATCAGAATCAGTAAATCCAACTAGTTCTAGTGGAGAACCAACAACATAGTGTACCCCAAAGTGTCGTGTTCCTTGAACATAGTGAAGGATCCTTTTGGTAGCGTTCAAATGGATCTCATTTGGTTGCTGCATATATCTAGAAACAACACCTATAGCATATTTCAAATCAGGTCGGGAGTGTTTAAGATACAGTAGACTTCCAACTAGTTGTATGTACAATGAGTTGTCCACCAATAAAGATGCACCAAATTCACCTAGTTTTATTCCTAAAAAGAATGGGCACTTAAATTTCTTACATTTATCCATTGTAAACTTCAATAAAAGGTCTACAGCATACTTTGGTTGGCTGACCTTGATCCCTGCTTCATATTTCTCAATTTCCAATCCAAGAAATTGCCTCAACAATCCAAGGTCAGTCATAGAGAATTCACTATGAAAGAAGACTTAATTGATCCAATTTATTTAGTGCATATACCTTGTCACGTCTCCTCCCACCCTAGAGGAGAGAACATGACCCAACTCTTCTACCTGAGTTACCCATCTCTGATTCTGCATTCGTATGATGATTCCCGATTCTTTTTTTTCTTTAAAGATTAAAGATCTACACAAGCAAGAATTTCTCCTGCTAACATTTTGATCCAGACCATGTATAACTCTTTATTTTCCCCAATCACAAAGAGATCGAATGGTGGATACTCATCCCGTAGAAAATCAACGATGCAGAGAGATTTACTTGTGGAATCAGAAACATATCAAAATTTCACTCTCGCACCCCGCATCCCGCATTCTGCATGTGGAATGGTCGTTATGGATATCAAAGTTACGGAAATCAAGATTTACCATAGTCATTTCTACATCTCACATCCCAGATCCCATGAATTGTGGCAAAGAAATGTGGAAAGCAAAATTCCCGCATCCCACATCCCGCGAATTTCTGAGCATGACCTGAGCTAGACTGACTACTATAATTACCAAAAATGAAAATATTTTGTTGGTCCCTAAATTCAAAAACACAAATCATATTCTGGGCATTCGCATTCAAGAAACGACTAACAGACATGAAAATCATGAAATGGAAAACAATTCACAGAACAAGAAAAATTCGTGAAGGATCCAGACTCAGAGTGGTTTTTTGCTTTCTGCGTGAATGCCAGAATCCCTTGCCAAAACGTTCAACACAGTCCCAATCTTGAGGGAAAGGTGAAACGTGACTACATGAGGGAAAGGCAAGCATTTGTTTGGTGCTTTCTTTACCACCAAAATTTAAAAAATGTTTCTCCCATAAATGGTGCTCTACCCATTTCGAATTTCTTCCCACTCTTCCAATCCCCCCCCCCTTATCCTTAGGAAAAATCATGCCCCCATCTCATTTTGTTGCATTGACATAGTTGATTATGGAACCTTCTAATAAAGATAAGTATCCCTCATGTTTCAATCCCTGCAACTGTACTTGTCTATAAATGAATATGAAATGATGAATGCTTGAATGAAATGTGTTGTGTTCGGCTCTATATTTCATGAATGATGCATCTATGTGTGTAATTAATTCAATGAATTTTCTAATTTGTTATGAAGTTAGATCAGTCAGAATGGTGATGGCCTGGATGTTGGAAATTCATTTTATACTTTGAAATTTTCATGAACAGATCGAATTTCCACATATTTTTCCTTCCACAATTCCCTTTCTGCAACTTGTGGGATGCGGGATGTAGAAATGCGCCTTGACGAAGTTTGGACTCTGCATTTTCCCTTCCGCAATTCCCTTTCCTCAACTTGTGGGATGCAGGATACATGATGCGGAAATGTTAAAGTTTGGACTCCACATTTTCCCTTCTGCAAATCCCTTTCCACAACTTGCGGGATGTGGGATGCGGAAATCTCATTTGGCGAAATCTGCTTTCCGCAATTCGCGGGATGGTGGATGCAAAAACGACTATGGTAAATCTTGATTTCCACAACTTTGATCTCTACAACAGCCATTCCGCATGTGGAATGCAGCATATGGGATGCAGGGTGCGAGAGTGGAATTTTGATATGTTTCTCATTCTGCAAGTGAAGCTCTCCGCACAGTTGATTTTCTGTGGGATGATTATCCACCGTCCGATCTCTCTACGATTAGGGAGTATAAAGAGTTATACATAGTCTAGATCAGAATGTTAGTAGGAGAAATTATTTCTTGTGTAGATATTTAATCTTTAAATAAAATAAATAATCGAGAATCATCATACGAATGCATAATCAGAGATGGGTAACTCAGGTAGAAGAGTTGGGTCGTGTTCTCTCCTATGGGGTGGGAGGGGACGTGACATACCTGTAATCAAAATATCACCAACATATAGCACTATCACCTACAATAAGTCACCAACACGCTGCAAGTACACATTAGGATCATATTTTCATATTTCAAAGCCAAGTGAAAGAAGAAAATTATCCATCTCTGCATACCAATCCCTGGGGGCTTACTTGAGGCCATAGAGAGACTTCTTTAACATGCATACAAGTGAGGGATCCTCAATGAAACCTTTAGGTTTCTGCATATAGATATCCTCTTGAAGGTCACCATGGATAAATTCACTCTTCACATCCATATGGTGATCCTCTTGACGCTTAGATGCAGCAATGGCCCAAATTAGCCTAATAGAGTCCATATATGCAACAGGTGCAAATGTCTTTACATAGTCAACTCCTTGGACTTGAGAGAAGACTTTAGCAACCAAACTGGACTTATACTTTATGTTTTAACCATAAGAATCCAATTTGGTCCTATAAAACCACTTGCATTACACTAGATTCCTCTTAGAGAGAAAGGGAACCAATTCCCAAGTCTCATTGTCTTGCAATGATTTGAACTCTTCTTGCATGGTTGTTTTCCATATAAGTTCAATTGATGCTTCCTGATATGTTTGAGGATTAGATCCAACCATCATGAAGCATCTATGGAAATATTCAATTCACAAGTAGAATAGGCATTGTGGAATTGATATCTAGTCTTCCTAGAATCTAGTGGATCACCAGCTAGATCCCCAGCTGCTTCAATGGTTTTCTCAGCCCACTTTGGACAAATGAGTGAGTCATGATCTTAATGCATGTCATGAACATCATCAACAATATCAAAACCATAAAAATCATAGAATTATTCATCACTTACATCATCATGGAGTGGAGGATGTGAGCATTCCCCTTGAGATAGTTCAGTCTCTTGCATGAGGTCTTCTTCGAACTGTACACTCCTTTCAATGAATGTCTTTCGAGATGAGGGATAAAAGAGCTTGTATCCCTTTGCATCTTTAGCGTATACAACCATGATTTACTCCTTTATTTGAGGTTTCAAGGCTTTTCTCTTCTTTGGAGGAATCCTAGCCCAAGTTTTTGAGCCAAAGACCCTGAAATGTGAAACACTTGGCTTGTGACCACACCAGGCCTCATATGGTGTTTTTCCATCCAAATATTTGTGAGGAGATCTGTTTTGGAAATATGCAGTATATTTAATGGCTTCATCCCATAGCTTAGGATCCAAATCCATTGCTTCCATCACACAAGTTTCCATCTCCTTGAGAGCCATGTTCTTGCGCTCTACAACACCATTTTGTTGTGGGGTGTAGGGGACCGAATGCTACATTTGGATGCCACATTATTCATAGGGATTCTGCAAACTCTTGTTCACATACTCCTTTCCATTTTTAGTTCTAAGGAACTTGATCTTGTTCCCACATTCATTCTAAACCAGTGATTTCCAAACTTTGAGAGTCTCAAAGACATCAGATTTTAGTTTAAGGAAATATACCTAGAAGTACCTTGAGAAATCATCTATGGGAAGTTGCCCTATCAGTTATGAATGAACCAAATGAAGCACTTGGACAACTCTCCTTTCCTTTCCTTTCTCATAGCTACGCTCTACATGCTTTCCCACTACACACCCTTTGCATGTGCCATTTGAGAACTTGATTGAAGGAAGCTTTTCCACCATGCCTTCTTTGCTCAATTCCTAGAGGTACCTATAGTTGAGATGGACATATCTCTCATGCCACAACTTGATTGTCTCATTGGCATGGTACAGGAGTGCATTCCCTTGAGAGTATGGGAGGAAGTGAGAGAATTTGTACATTCTCGAATCATGGTCACCAAAACCCAATGCCACCACTTTTCTTGTAGGTATTTCTGCTATCTCCATTGAATTTGGATTAGATATTACTCTCTTGGATTCTCCAGTGTATGTCATTTGATACACTTAGAGTAGGTTCACTTCTAGATTAGGTACAAACAACACATTTTGAAGTACCCATCTCCTAGATCAATCCTGACAATCCCTTTGGCTTGGATCTCTAAATCATCACCCATTAGAATGGATAGACCACTATACGGAGACAAGGATGAGAAGGAATCTTGCATGGAGGCCATGTGCCTAGAAGCTCCTGAATATGTGATGAACGAATAAGAGCTTGAAGAACCTGAAACCAATGTAATTCAAGGATAATTTTAGGGGCGAAATTTAGCCCATGGGCTATTTTTAGAGGGTTTTCTCCAAAAAAAATTCTCCATTTTGCATTTTTTGAAGCCCTGTTTCGCCCAATTTTGATGGGGTAAACGTTTTTCACCCTAAAAATCGCCCAATTATTATATAAATGATATATTATACTTGGAAATTAAAATATTTTTTGAAAAATATCGCCAGAAATTTTATAGTTGTCATTTTAAGAATTGGTAAGATTCACCAACATTTATACACTTTTAAATAAGTATGGTTCCTTGAAAGCATGGCACCTCTTTTTGTTGTTTGAGCTTCAGCCACCATTTTTCTTCCTTGCGCCTTCTGGTAGGGGGATGTTGTTCTTCTCAAGTAGTTGTGCCATCATGTCTATGGTATTCTTCATACATGCACTCTATGGATTCCACCCCTTGTGACAGTAGGTGCATTTGGTATTTTCTTGCTTCTTCTTGTATTTTTCCTTGCAAGGATTCGAACTCCCATCTGAGATTTGCGTTTCTCCTGCTTCTTCTTCTCTCGCTTCTTTGAGTATCTAGATTTATTCTTTCCTTTGGTTGGATTCAAAACACATGCAGAAAGGGCTTGATCCTTATTCGATTTGAGGGTGCCCATTTGTACCATCTTGTCTTTCTCTTGTGTCAATGATCGCATCCTCCGATTTCGAGTTGTAAGCTTGCTAGAGTGGAATGTTGACACTGACATAGAATACTTTGGCCCTAGATTTGTAAGTATTGACAAGATAAGATAATAATATGTATTATCTATGCCACATTGTTTCAGTTGAAGCATCAACGATTTGAACTTGGTGAAGAAGTCTTGGATCGCCTCATAGTGAGATGGAATCAGTGAGATTAGCTCACTTTCAAGCTAGTGACCTCTCATGTCATCAGTCTTCCCAAATAATTCCTCAATCTTGAGCCATACTTCACTGGGATTTTCCAGACTGTCTATATGGAACAGTAAGTCTCTGGAAATGTTGAGACAAAGCATTCCAAATGCTTCATCAAGCCTATTGAAGCACTTTGATTTCTCCATAGTAAAGTTGGGTTCGATCTCAATCCCCATGGTGACTTTGAATAGGCTTTTGAACCTCAGCTGAATCACCATTTTGGCCTTCCACTCAAAATAGTTGAATGGGGTCAGCAATGCACGAGTCTGCTCCATTTCTACTTGCACATTGAGTGACAAAATTGGTGATTGTACCTGCAATGCTGACACTCGAATTTCTGTGGAAAATTCGCTAAAAAACAACTCAAACACTTTGTATTTGATCTACATCTCCAAAGAGCTCTGATACCATGTGACACTTGATTCACATTAGGATCTATGAGCCAATGGGATTCTCACAATTCGATATTACACACAAATTATGCACAAAACAACTGAAAGATAGAAAATATCATACACAAATGTAGTCCTTAACTATTATTATTATGAATTTCCAGCATGTGAATATGTATGGATTGTGTTTATATTACATTAGGAATAAATACTTAGCCTTTGGAGGCCATTTGGATGCATACATGTGTCAGACTATTATTTGACCCTCAAACCCCCTTAGGTGGACAAATCAGCTTCCTAACCATCCCAAACGGTCACAAATGCAAGTATGAACATGGGGAAGGCATAATGGATCATAAATTAAGGCATGTTATGCATGGGTGAGCACATGGGTGAGTGGGAGTGGATCTAGGAGGAAATAAATGCTCAAGAAATTCCAAAAACCACCAAAAACATGCACTAACACCTAAGATCAAACATATTCCATGAATATAGGGATGGGGGAGCACACCAAGATTGATCTGTCATTACTGAGGGTTCCTTTCATTCATAATTATCAAAGTAGAGTGCCTCAATTGTTAGAATGATCAAAGTAGAGCACCTCAATTATCAGTAAATGATCAATTTAGCTTAATTTTGGACCATAAGACTTGGCATAGAAGAAAAAGAAATGTATCCTCTATGTATGATCATGGTACTACAGTGGATTATGCTCTAAAACTTCCCTTTTTGGACCAAAATATTATTCCACTTCTTAAAAAACCAAACTCTAGTTTTGTTCCACTATCTCCACAGAACATCTCAACTCATTTTGCGTCGTTTTTCACAGAGTTCTACTACGACATACCCACCTTTTTTTGCACAGCTTCCGCTTGTCACATTCATAGGATTCCTTTTTTTCATACAATCATTTTTATCCACATATTTAAAGACAAAACATATATACCACGAGGTCCTTGAAAAAAAATTCTCTCCACCTCACTATGTGAGGTTTTGTGTCAACAAAAAACTTAGTAATGTATCCCTCCAAAATATTGTCTATCCAAAAATATACAGCCCTCAACACAGGGTTTCTCACTCTTTTTAGTTGCTCAATCAACTGAGCATTCCACTCCTTTGCTTCTCCTCCTTGGAAAATTCTTTGTTGGGTTTCCAACTTAGACAACCATTGTTGAAATATTGTAACTTCAAAGGATATTCCAAATGCATTTTACTGATGTAACCCAAGGGAGATTTTATTATTCCCCCGGTGAGGTGTTACTATTCTATTTGGTCGGCATAGATTCATGAGGTAAATCCTCCATTATAAGTCGTTTCATTAGTACCCTAATGAATGATATAAAATTTTGCTTTGATTCTTCCTAGATGAATTCAGCCGAGACAGTTTAGTGGGGACGACTTGTTTAGGGTAAAAAAGTCAGTTGGCTCAATGTGTATAAATAGGAGAGTTGTGATCCTAATTTGGACATAGACTCACTCACTTGAGTAGTGCATAGGAGAGAGATAGAGATAGATTGAAAAGGAGGAGAATGCTTGTTTTGGGAAGTTTTGTTGGGTTTTCTTCCCCTTGAGGGTTTCCCAGAATAAATACTGTGTTATCTTGTGATTGTGTTTCTATCAGTGATTCTGCATATGCTACTATTGTGAATTTAAATTGAACACTAATGATATCTAGTCTATCATATGAAATCTTAACATGGTATCAGAGCTAGCCTAAATAGGACAACTTTTGCAAGGTGAAACTCCCTCTCCTCCCTCTCCGGAATAAATTAGGGTTTCTGCAAAATTTGGAATTTGGAAGATATGTTTGCATAGAAAGTTTTGTTCCCAGGATCAAAGCTTTTTGGTGGTTGAATCTCCGGGATATCCAACCCTGAGTTTGGCCCTGAACCAGAAAATTGCAAAAAACCATAACCAGAAATTTTGCAGAGCTGCAACCTTGCAAATAGGATTTGAAGGGTGAATATTTGGGATCTCCAGAAATTAGTTGGACCAACCAACTGGCCTCAGTCAAGTGCATATCTTGGTAAGTTCAACATTCCATTTTGAGAAAATTTCATTTTTTTAGTGACCTACTGGACAAGATGGCCCCAAGCACTAAGCTTGAGGACAAGCTAGAAGGAATATAAAACTTCCTAGCTTGGAAGTATAGGATTGGTCTCATTATGAAAGATAATGTCCTTCATAAGTACATCAAGGATTAGATTGTAGAACCTAAAGAATATGAATCTAAGAAGCATGAACAAGACCTAATCAAGGAAATGAGCCTCATTGTTAATTCTATTAAGGATCACTTGATACCTCAAGTGTCATCCAATAAGACACCTAAGTAGATGCATGATGCACTTTCCAGAATGTATGAGGGAAGGAATATCAACAGGAAGATGAATCTAAGAGCTCAACTGAAGGGAACCAAGATAATCAAAGGAGAATAAATTCAAGATTACTTCACAAGGGTCTCCCAGTTCAGAGAACAACTAAGTGTTATTGGAGACACCCTTGACGAGGATGAACTAGTTATGACTGCTCGCAATGGTCTCACTAGACCTTGGGACTCATTCATACAGACTATGTGTGCCAAAAAAGAAATTATGAAGTTTGACATAGTATGGGAAGATTTCATACAAGAAGAATCTTGAGTAACCAACAGAGAAGCTCTACTTAGAGAATATGATCAGGCTCTATCCATCCATACTAAATGAAGAAAACAATCAAACTTCAAGAAGAGTAATCATAAACCTCCAAAGAAGAAGAAGGATTACTCCAAGTATCCTTGCTACAACTATCATAAGATAGGACACATTGCCGGAGAGTGTCCATCACAGAAGAAGAAGAAAAACAAAAAGAGACATCATCCCCATCTAGCTGAAGATGAGGATGAAGAGGAAGAAACACCTCGAAAGAGACTAACTAGAGGTGAAGATGTAGATGAATATGTACTATTCTCTGCACTCTATTGGTCTGTAACACCTAGAAAAGATACATGGATTATTAATAGTGGTTCTTCAAAGAACACGACAGGGAAGAAACAAACTCTGTCAAGACTTGAAGAAAAGAACTCTCCCCAGAAGGCATCATTGGGAGATGACTATCAATATCCCATCAAAAGGTATTGGTGAATCAATCCACAAGCTTGACTTTGGGACTTCCATGAATATGAAGGAAGTATTGTATGTACCAAGTTTGAAAAAGAACTTACTTTCCATATTTGCTCTAGATAAGAAAGGATATAAAGTTTCTTTTATAGATGGACAAGTACTTATGTGGTCCGAAGGAAAGACACTTGAAGATGTTGTGGTCATTGGAGGAGAAGAAGGAGGACTATACAAGCTCAAAGGACATCCAGAGACAACCCTTGTCCATGAGACTACCAGCTCAAGTGAACTGTGGAATAGGAGGCTTTCTCATATCAATTACAAAGCATTGCCCTATGTGAGCAAGGTGGTAACAAGGTTACCAGATATTAAGATCGATCATTAGGGAACTTGCAAAGGATGTGAAAGAGGAAAGAACATCAAGAATCCCTTTCTAAAAAGGGAAACAAAGACTAAAGGTACGTTGGAACTAATTCATTCTGATATATGTGGTCATATGTCCTCCATATACTTAAGTGGATATGAGTATTGTTATCACTCAGAATGTACCCAGATTGTGGAAGGTAAATCCCAAGGTAATAACAAAGCCACTTTAAACTGTATTTCTAACCTAATACATTCAAAGATGGATCTCTCACTATTACAAGATTTCTCACTCAAAATATTCAATCAATGATACTCAGAAGGTCAGATTTCTGATCGGACAAATAGGACAAGTTTGTTTTTTAAAGTTTTGGTGGGATAGTCATGGAGGAGACCATTGGAAAATGGATTCAACAATCAGATATGAGTTTGGTTGCAAGAGGTTGGGGTTTAAAGGATCATGGACAGAGGCAAGATAGACACTGTTTCCAAATTCTTGAGGTATTTGTAGGTTGATTATAAGACAGAGGGAGACAACCCATTAAACAGAGAACCAAGCTTGGGTGAGTTCTGCAAGACTTTAGAAGAAAATATTTTGAAAATGCTTGAACAATGAACCTAGAGCATGCAAGAAGAATTCTAGTTTCATGAACCTATTTCTCAAACATGAAAGAAAACACAAAATGGAGTGGAGAAAATTGGAAAAGCAGTCACATAAGGAAATCACTTACTGAGAAAAGTAATGGCAAAAGAAATCTCTGCCGTGGAAACTTCAACATTCCTCCTCTACAGTTTGATTCATGTATGGAAAACTGAAACCTATTACAATGAAGAGTCTCTCTACTCTTGAAAATCAAACCCTAAATCTATAAAATAAATTTTTTTATATAGTAAAGCAACCTCTACCCCATATTCAATTCGAAATCTAACTAAACTCTAAAAATGGAAACAATTACAACAAATTTCCATCATTTTAGGATGTGCACTGCTGAAAACTAGGCTTCAAAGCCCCACCTACATGTCTCAACTGGTGACAGTCGTGTGAAATTTGAGAGAGGTTTTTGTGATTGACCTTGTTCCTGACCAAAATCATGTCTTTATTTTCTCATATTCACCTCCATATTATTGCAATATTCTTTTGAATTTGATGACTCATACAGGATTGCAAATTTCTAGAAAAATTCCCTCTTAAGATCACTTTGATTCTCCCAAACTATAGCACCTATGTAAAAATTGAGAGAGGTTGTTGTAAATTGGTCTGTGATGAAGAAAAAACTCTCTCGTTTGTTTGAAATTCTTCTCGGTTTAGAAGAAACAACTCTTTGAACTTAATGACTGACACAATCATTTTCCAAAAAAAAACTTTTCCCAATTGCTTCAATTTTGAATTGTTAACGACTTGGTGAAAAATGCACTTTGACATATAATTTACCTTCTGGCCAACTTACTGTTCTTTTCTTGTGCTGGTTCATACCATAAGGGAGTAGGTTTATGCACATCTATAGAATTTCTAATTAAATATGTTTCTACTGGTTATGATTATAAAACTGATTTTGCATCCATTTTAATATTTGCTAATAGACTTTGAAGCCCATCAAATGAATCGCACAAAGATAAAATTTCAACGGTTTCCTTGTTCAGGCTACTTTCTTCCCCTTCCAAATTTTTTCACAATCAAACAATATATTCTTCAAGTATCTTGTTTTTAGAAAGCTAAAGTTTATATAAAAGCTCAATGGCAGTCTTCTCATTGCTTTCAGCAACAATAATCAACTCCTTGTCAAATCTCCAGAAGGAACCCTATTTCCATCCATCACTGCTATCGTTTTCACTACCAAATTCGTCATTTGGATCAAGGAAATTTTACTGCCATTGATCAATTTTTACAAACCACCTGATATAAACATGTCTTTGAAGCTACTCGCCATTTAAAAAATCACTGAGAGTAGAAAAAATAAACACCCAACACTTTCACATTGTGAAATGTTTCTCGGCGGTTGATTTCTTGGTCAGTCAATACGATGAAGACGTGTGGTCTAGGATTTCATCACGGGCATCTATATTTCGCAAATTTTGAAAGTTATTTGCTCCTCGCTTGTTGATGACGCGGAATTAATTTTAGCCGTTAGATTTGTTAGGAGTTTGATCTGAACCATCCAATCAAATTAATAAACATGCTACATACTTCAAATGGGAGTGAATGCACCAGTAATTCCACCATTCATCGTTCCAGCTTATCCTTGGTAGCTTTCCAAGCCTCCACAACCTTCTACAAAAGATCTCCATGTCGAATTGAATAAGCAACTTTGAACAAGAAGATGATGATCGCATGCTTGGCGAAGACGCAAGAGCATCAATAATATATTCACATAGCTCTTTTACACAGTTCTTGCAGCAGCGTACACATTAAACTGAGCTTGTGATTGAACTTCAAGAAAGTGATAAAAATCATGTTCTTCAGTAGAGAATTCAACCTTTTTCAAGGTAATTGTTTTCTTAGGCGACCTAATAATAGGCTCCCCATCAATGGTACTACCTTTTGTGCATTGGAGCATTACCATCTTCAAGACAACTTGGAGCTTCTGTTATCCTTGAACTGGATTTCTAGAAGTTGGCAACTTTATTCCAGAAGTGAAAGACTTGTAAACAACATATAGATCATATTTCAGAAACATAAAGTAGCTAAAAATAACATCAATAGAATTCTAGATTGGTGTCCCAGAGAGACACCACCTTCGTTTAGATCGTAAACCTCAACATGCTCTAGAAACTTGTGTTGATGTAATTGTAACTTCGGAATGTATTCACTTGTATAGCTTATGTATTATACCCTGATGTTTATTTCAGGATGTGTTTGTAATGTAATTGAGTCATGTCATGCCGCGATGTTTTGGTTGGGAGTTTCTATAATGTGAACAAGTCATGTCAATTCATTGTGGGTAACCCTCCTATTTGTCAAGGGTTAAAGTCCCCGCAGTTGTGGGGCCCTAGGGTTATTAGACTATCCTAGAGAATTCGACCCTAGGTGAGTCATTGTAAGTCGGGGAAATAGTCCCCACCATTGTGTTAAGGATAACCCTCATTGTTGGTCGGAGGAGGCAAAGTCCCCACAAGTTGTGGGTCACTAGGGTTATTAGACACTCCTAGAGATGTCGGCTCTAGTAAGTAATTCTTAAGTGAGGCCAACATGTTAGAGTGGGCTTCAAGTGAACGAAAGACTATAAATAGAGAGTGAGCCTCTCTATTTATCACACACACACTCACTCATTGGGGCACATGAGTGAGGGAGGAGAAGCTCTCTCAAGTGAGAGAGAGAGACATAAGCTATGGAGATAATCTTTATGTTTTTAGGTTTTACTACTGCCATTGGTGCTCATTCTATCTCTGAGGAAGTTGCGGGGTTTTCGCCTTTATGGTTTCCCCAAGGAAAATTCTTTGTGTCTCTTGTCTCTTTTGTTTTATTGATGTGCATGTTATTCTCTCAGTTAAAGATCCTAAGATCATAATGCTAGCTTGAATGATAAAAATCTAACATGGTATTAGAGCTAACCTGAGAAGCAGACATTGTGCAGCTACAAAATCTATGGATTCTTATATTTTGGGTCTCTCTCCACAAATCCATTACCAAAAGTATGCTAGGCTAACTCTCCATTGAAGGGCGCATCTTTCTATCGAAGTGGAATTCGATTCCAAGCATTTTCAGTTTTCGGTGCTGGAAATTAGGGCTTTCTACAGAAGAGGAATTTTTGAGTGATCCTGGCATAGGATTGCTCTCCTAATCAAAATCGGATTTTAGAGACCTAGATCAAGATTTTTGGTTGGGTATAACTCCAGGAAAGTCAAACCCTAGTTTGACCCCGAGCTAGAAAAACCCTAAAATATTAAAACTGATAAGTTTTGGTACATTCGCTATATCTCGGGATTCACGAAGGCTCAGGAGCTAACACTTTCAGAGGTTGAAGATAAACTCCTTATGTACACTGTATCCAAAATTCAAATTCATATTTTCTATATTCTGGGCGATATGATCCCTCCAGGTTAGGGTTCCAGCCTCTTCCATAATTCATCCCTAAACAGGACACCTGAGGAGAATTACTATATCGTGGGATACAAAGGTCCAAATGAAATTTCGGAAGATGTTATAGAAAGCGAATGGACTGTACATTCTGTGGCCTGAGTTTTAGACCCAGACGATTAAACAATGACACGTGGTAGTTCGTACAACTTCGCTATTCTGAACAGTCCTGTAAAAGGTCACCTTGGGAAAATGATCATAAGTCCCAATTGGTGAAACCCATTCTAACTAAACCTATGCTATTGGAACAGGGACAGGCAAGGCTACCTCAGTACGAAGTTTTAGACACAGAGGATTAGTAATTTTGGAGAAACCACAGAAACAGTAACAGGCTTTTCTGTAGAAGAAATTGGAAAACTAGGGCTTCTTGTTCCGAGAGCTTCCCTCCACTATTTTCAGAAAAGGAGTACATTGGACAGCTCAACTTGAAGAGATCTATCTTTCTATCCAATCAGATCTGAAAGATTCCAAGTTTTGAAAATTAGGGTTTCTCTGACAAACCCTAGATCAGCCAGCTCCGAAACCAGGACGGACACCTCAAATCGGTAAGATATAATCTTTTCCTATTTTCATTTGAGGTTCTCATTTCAAAGTGATCGATCACATCAACTTGATGATAAGCTTGGTGAAGTTGACAACTTCCAAGCATGGAAGTATATGATCTCTCTGAAGAAAATGAATTGGACACCTACATGAGTAGAGAGGTTCCAGTTCCAGAGGGAGATAAGGCTCAAAGCCTTACACAAGAAGAACTTGGTCAAGGCCAAGAAGATCATTGTTGATTCAATCACGGATCAACTTGTACCACAAGTATCTTCCCTAAAGAAACCAAAGATGTTTGATTCCTTGACCAAGCTATTTGAAGGGAAGAACATAAATCAGAAGATGGCTTTGAGAAAACAATTGAAGAATGTGAAGATCCAGAATGTAGAACAACTTGAAGCGGTAGAAGAAGAAGTGGAGAATGCAGAAGTGATTATAGCCACCTTGAATGGCCTCCCAGGATCATGGGATTCATTCATGTGAGGAATGTGTGCCAGAAGGAAGTGATTACTTTCAACAGACTCTGGGAAGAAGAATAAGCTCGACTCATATTAAGAGAAGAGAAGATGGGAGCAACTGAAGATCAAGCTCTCACCATCCAAAGAAGATCCCTCAAGCGATGAGGAATATGAAGGACTCAATTCTTGAAGAACCTCTTATCCATCTTAAGCATTTGGATAAGAAATGATGAAGTCATGAATGAATAAGATGATGAAGTGGAAGGATCAAGAAGGAGTATACCCACGAAACAAATAAAGATAAGTATTCAATTGTCATTTCATGATATTGTTGCCACTTGCTATTTGGGAGGCAGTATGCTTCTTTCGAAAACTACTATTTGATTTGGTTGATCTAACTTGCATTTTTGTATGATGCAGAGAGGAGCAATTATCTAGATTGAGATCTCTCAAAAAAGGGATTTCTAGCATAGTTGATGAGACAGGTTGTCTAAGCATAAATCCTAGCAAAGCTCATAGGTTGCTCAGACGTAAACGGTCCTGTAGGTTTCCCTCGGATGTAATCGGTCCTAGCGAAGCTCACAGGTTATCCTTGTACGTAATCAGCCCTAATGTGATTCTATGCTAGAAATGGCCAAAGTGAAGTTTGAGTACTTCAGGGAGAAGCCTGGTGTTTCCCAGATCGAGGTTCCCTCCAAGGGGAAATGATGAGACCTAGAGCCATTCTGATATGGGAGAGGATTAGGTTCCTTCCATGGTCAGATGTAAGGGCTGATCCATTCTGTCATGGTGAGAGGATTTAGGTTCCTTCCATGTCAGATGTGAGTGCTGAGCCATTCTGATGTGACTGTAGGATTGGTTCCTACATGATTAGATGTAAGAGCTGAATTCCATTCTTGGAATGGAGGCACCTAGTTAGTTACCAGGAATACTCAGTCTAGGACTGAGGGTCGTTCTGATATGACTGTAGGATGTAGTCTTACATGATCAGATGTGAGCGCATGGCCATTCTAATGTGATTGAGGGATGTGTCCCACTTGATCAGATATAAGGGTTGATGCCATTCTCTAGCAGAATGGAGGCACCTAGTCAGTTACCAGGAATCCTCAGTCTGGGACTGAGAGCCCTTTCGATGTGATGTGTTTACACATGGTTGAATGTAAGTGCAGATCCTTTCTGACAGGATGAGGTCGAATATAAGTGTTGAGACATTCTGGCGGGATGTGTTTACACATGGTCAGATGTGAGTGCTGTTCCTTTCTGACAAGATGGGGTCAGATGTAAGTGCAGAGCCTTTTCGACAAGATGAGGTCGGATGTAAGCATTGAGCCATTCTAGCGCAATGTTTACACATGGTCAGATGTGAGTGCTAGTCCTTTCTGACAAGATGAGGTCAGATGTGAGTGTTGAGCATGCCTTTCTGACAAGATGAGGTCAGATGTAAGACTGGGCAGGACATTCTGACTTAGGGTTAGATATAAGCTCTGATGAAGACCTACATGAAGGGTAGGCCTAAAACCAGCATGAAAAAGGGCAGGCTCTGTAGAACTGTGACGAGAAGAATGAAGAGATAGCACCATTTGATTCAGATAGCAGAAGTAGTAATGATGATGATGATTCATTGATGATCCACCTTTGATGATGATCTAGATCAAGTGATGATCCAGTAATGACGATCCAGATCAAGTGATGATCTAGACTTGATGATGATCCAGTAGTGACGATCTAGATCAAGTGATGATCTAGACTTGATGATGATCCAGCAGTGACGATCCAGATCAAGTGATCATCTAGACTTGATGATGATCCAACAGTGACGATCCAGATCAAGTGATGATCTAGACTTGATGATGATCCAACAGTGATTATGATCCAGATCGAGTGATTATCTAGATACAGATGAAGATGAATTGAAGATGAAGATGACCTGAAGATGAAGATGACCTAAAGATGAAGATGACTTGAATATGACGAGAACTCGATGATGACTTGTGCTAATAAATTGTGTTGAGAGAATACCTTCATAGTTAAGAGGGAGTGTTGATGTAATTGTAACTTCGGAATGTATTCACTTGTATATCTTATGTATTATACCTCAATGTTTATTCTGAGATGTGTTTGTAATGTAATTGAGTCATGTCATGCCCCGATGTTCCGATCGAGAGTTTTTATAATGTGAACAAGTCATGTCAACTCATTGTGGGTAACCCTCCTATTTGTCAAGGGTTAAAGTCCCCGTAGTTGTGGGGCCCTAGGTATATTAGACTATCCTAGAGAAGTTGACCCTAGGTGAGTCATTGTAAGTCAGGGCAATATTCCCCACCATTGTGTTAAGGATAACCCTCCTTGGTGATCGAAGGATGAAAAGTCCCCACAAGTTGTGGGGCATTAGGGTTATTAGACAATCGTAGAGATGTCGGCTCTAGTAAGTAATTGTTAAGTGAGGCCAACATGTTGGAGTGGGCTTCAAGTGAACGAAAGAATATAAATAGAGAGTGAGCCTCTTTATTTATCACACACACACTCACTCATTGGAGTGCATGAGTGAGAGAGGAGAAGCTCTCTCAAGTGAGAGAGAGAGAGACAGAAGCTGTGGAGATCATCTTTATGTTTTTGAGTTTTACTACTGCCATTGGTGCTCATTCTATCTCTGAGGAAGTTGCGAGGTTTTCTCCTTTATGGTTTCCCCGAGGAAAATTCTTTATGTCTCTTGTCTCTTGTGTTTTATTGTTGTGCATGTTATTCTCTCAGTTAAAGATCCTAAGATCATACTGATAGCTTGAATGATAAAAATCTAACAACTTGTGTCCTATGATTCTTAATACTCTGAGCTTAATCTAGCACCACCCTAAACCAACCCACTCTTGAAAGAGGGTGATAAATGGGTTCTCTTGAACCATTTTGATGTCAAAAATATGAAGAAGTTCTTCTAATCTGATTCGTACCTACAGACTGATAGCCTCTGCTACCTTTTCCAATTGATCAACCCTTTGGTATCCTTCAGAAACACCACACCCAGAAGGATCTCACCAATTACT
This sequence comes from Pseudotsuga menziesii, assembly GCA_001517045.1. Taxonomy (NCBI): domain Eukaryota; kingdom Viridiplantae; phylum Streptophyta; class Pinopsida; order Pinales; family Pinaceae; genus Pseudotsuga; species Pseudotsuga menziesii. The sequence continues at coordinate 164,348 of LPNX010711171.1, read as the reverse complement.
TTCAAAGACACCTCTGTTTGCAAAACCACCTCTTCTATATCAATGACATCCATAGCCACCATGCTCCCTTGCATTATCATTTCGAAAGGAACCTCTTCTAGGTGTGAACCATCCACGTATAGCTATAGAGCCAGCAGGCCTCTTCTCCTCAACATGTGTTGGGCGTCTACCAATGATAATTGGTTATACCTCATCTCTGCTATAATTGTACAATAATCCACCTCTCGGGTCACAAATTCATTCATGTTTCATTTAGCATTGAAATGTGCTTGTTTTCAAAGAATGGTGCGCCATTTCCAGTAATAAGTGTTGAGATTCTTGCTATTTTCATATTGCTAATAATGCTACAACTGTTGGTATAGTTATTTAAGACTTTTGTTTATCCCATATGCAAAAGGAAAGAAGTCATTTTAGCATTTATATACAATAAGCATTTGTATATATATCAAGGAACAACATGAGATAATACTCCTTTGGGAGTTGGGCGCTTGGTTGTTGATGGTGTGCGTTGATTTGTGTGATTGATGATTTGGATTGTCATTGATGAGGCGGGTGTGTGGGCCCATACGACGAGAGGCTCTTGGTGTTGAGCGGGCTTCGTGCCAAACGTTTTTGCAAAAAACATCTTTTTTTCCATATTTTTATAATAATAATAAACCCTGGTTTAAAAAAAACTTGACTATAAAGCTAAACTTTACATATAACCAACATTTTAAAATTTTTAATAAAATTTTGCATCAACACTAGGTATAAAAACTCTTTTCTTTTGCTCAAATAACCATTAAAACTATTTCTTCTTGCAAACCAAGAAAATTTCTCCCTAATTTATTAAATAGTTCAAGCCTCAAAGTTAGCCAACCACCAACACATTTCTTTTTAAATTCATAATGCAACGACACCAGCTGATGCAAAAATAATTATTGCTAATAGTTGGCTCCACTTGGGATGTTATCCTCCCTGCGAGGTAGCAAAGAACCCCATAGACCAAATGCCTAATCCATTGGGCTACTCCTAATATTTTCTGAAACCCTCAACCTGCTATTACCTGTAACTAACCACTGAAATAATCCTGCAAACAAATCCCTGACAACCTATAATTAATACATACTACAACCTGTCACTTGTCACCCATCCATACTTTGAAGACTAAAACCAACTGTAACTGCAACTCTTAACTTGTAACTGAAACAAAAAATGAAACTGAAATCAAACTGAAACTTGCTGAAAGAAATGCTCGCCATGTTGAGCTTATTCATACCTACCTACCCTACTTAACTAAGCACCAATGTCCAATCAAGTAAACTCTAACTTCCAATGAATACAATCAAGCAACTAATCCAATAGATAAACTTCCTCATCATGCTTAAATAAAATTAGGAAAAAAAGCATAACGGTAAAAGATAATGGTACTGAACTTGATCTTTTTGGAGAGACCACAACCAACCACCCCAATTGAAAAATCTATCCATATAATCAGCCACCAAAACATAAAAAACATGACAACTTTCAAATGTTTTTGTCATTTGCTTGTCATAACCATGCTTCTCAAAGTGCAACTCCTATTGCACACTATCAAACTATTTTTCAAAATAATCATGCAATGAATGCTCGTGACAATTTTCAAATGAGATTTCAACATCTTCACTTAAAATTTCAGAATTAAAGACTTGATTTTATTTATGTGCATTAGTAGAAATATCATTCTTTTCTTCAATAGGCTCAAGCAAAAAGATTTCTTCTTGGCAAAAAAATTCCGAGTTTGAAAAACAAAAAGAAAAATCCATTTGAGAACCCTCCTCTTCTTCTTTGTGATTTAACTCTTCATTGCAGACTGCTGATTTTTCCACCTGCTAAGATTGATTGCATGTCTGTTTATCCCTCTCATTATTCATTTCCAAAAAGAGCTGTGTATGTTCATGCATTAGAGGAAATTTCAATTTAAAATGGGCCTTCCAAAAATAATACAAGTTCCATGTCATGATGTATTATCCAATCAAAATGATTTAAAATTCAAAATGGGAGCACCTCTTAAACAATTTTTTAATATAAATTTGGGGATAGGTATCATAAAAAAAAACTACTTTTTGTTCATATTTTCGACATATCCCCCTATGTGTTTACTCAAATTTTGATCGGGGGAGCTCATTGGATGTGGAATTTAATTCCACATCCAATGAGTACCCACTCGGTATAATTTTGATGGGCCCCGCTACAAAAAAAAATAAGAAATACCTTAAAAGCATGATGATGACATCATCATCACATTTTTTCAGGTATTTCTTGTTTTTTGGGTAGAAGGGCCCGTCAAAAGTATGCCCAGTGGGTACTCGTTAGATGCGGAATTAAATTATGCATCCAACGAGATCTCTCAATCGAAATTTGAGTAAAAACATAGTGAGATATGTCGAAAATACGAACAAAAAAGTAGTTTTTCCTTTCTTCCTCCAAAATTAATAAATATTATTTTATTATTTTAACTATTATTTTATTAATTTTCCTTAGGAGGCCCATTTTGAGTTGAAATTTCCTCTAATGTAAATTTTCAGGAGAAATTTGAATTTGATTAACACACGAAGGCCTTTCTTCAATCATTAATTCAAAATCTGATTCCTCTTTTCTTACAATTTCAGAAAATGCACATGTGGAAGGACTACAAGACTAAGAATTCCCAGAATCATAATTCTTTGTGTAATTAGTCACATAATAATTGTAAATTTGAAGAGACTGTTGTTGCAAAAAGAAATTTTTCGATTGGGAATGGGAACCTTCTTCTTGTAACAAAGTTTCGGAAGTTGAATGATATGAGGAAATATTAGATTGATTGTCCCAACTTCCTTCTTGGTCACACAAAGATTGACAAGAATGCTACAAATAATTATCTATCTCAAAAAAAGAAATGTAGCTGGTTGAATCATAGTTTTTGGTTTATGTCTCTTTCAGTCAAGGAAGATATTATAAACTTGGGAATTTTCTTGAATGTCAAGGAAGCTGGTTTGTATTTCTTTTTTCTAGAATGAGTTCTCATGTAAAATTTCTAAAATATCTTCATCGATAAACTCATCGTAACCATACATGTTTTCCAAATCTTCAATGAAACCTTTAATATGCATGCAACAATCTTGAACTAGCAGCAAGGACGGGTATTGGTCATTAAAATGTTCATGAAATACTGTATGAAAATTAGTAAGGGAACATAAACTTTCTGATGGTAATCCTTCATACCATGACCTTGCATCTCCTTCTCAACTGACCATGAACATTTTCATTAAAGAATCCTCATGCAATTTAACTCTCATCTTATGTATATGCATATGAAATCTAACTAAATGAAGGGGAACATCATCATTCTTTTGATTTTTGAATTTCGGAAGGCATGTTTGCCAATTTACATTAGGAATTCAATTTGGAAAACCGAGAATGTCAGCACGACTCATAGGAACATACCTTGCAAATAAAGAACTCATCTTGACTAATGAAGAAACTAAATTGGCTCTTCAAACTTTGCAACCTTTTGACAGTGGAGTTTCCATAGGAAATTCTAAAAACTGGATTCTCTGAAGACAGAGTCGCCAGGTGAAAGATGCACAACCTTCTAATGTAATAATTTTGTTCACCATCAACAATCAAATCTGAAACATTGTCATTCATACCCAGGGAAGATTTGAACCTTCGTTCTCCTGCAACGGCGCCAATTTTTTTATCACTCAGAATGTACCCAGGTTGTGGAAGGTAAATCCCAAGGTAAGAGCAAAACCACTTTAGACTATATTTATGACCTAATACAGTCATAGAGGGATCTCTCACTATTTACAATATTTCTCACTCAAAATATTCAATCAATGATACTTAGAAGGTCATATTTCTGATGGGACAAATAGGAGAAGTTTGTTTTTTAAAGTTTTGGTGGGACAGTCATGGAGGAGACCAATGGGAAATGGATACAACAATCAAATCTAAGTTTGGTTGCAAGAGGTTGGGATTTAAAGGATCATGGACAAAGGCAAGATAGACACAATTTCCTCAGTCTTGATGTATTTGCAGGTTGATTAAAAGATAGAGGGAGACATCCCATCAAACAGAGCACCAAGCTTGGGTGAGTTCTGCAAGAGTTTTGAAGAAAATGTTTTGAAAATGCTTAAACAATGAACCTAGAGCATTCAAGATGAATTTTAGTTGCATGAACCTGTTGCTCAAACATGAAATAAAATACAAAATTGAGTGGGGAAAATAGGATAAACAGTCACATAAGGAAATCACTTACTGAGGAAAGTAATGGCACGAGAAATATCTACAATGGAAACTTCAACATTCCTCATCTGCAATTTTATTCATGTCTGGAAAACTGAAACCTATTACAATGAAGACCCTCTCTGCTCTTGAAAATCCAACCCTAGATCTATCAAATACATCTATTGTTAGGATATTTAGACACTTAGGAGTTAGCTAATATCAACTTGTTATAATATGTGTTTCTTTAGTATGCATTAGTATGCATTTGTAAATATCTAATCCGACGGTCACATTATGTTCTAGACATAGAGTGATCCGACGGTTCATATTCTCTTAGATCATACCTACCCTTGATCCATGGATCAAAACCCGATTGGTCCATGCTATCTATTTAAAGAGCATGGAGGGACCTTGGCTAGTTGATCAATTATGAGAATCTCATTTGTAACTTTCTTTCTTTTTTATAATAAACTGCCTCAAGTAGCTATTTGGCTGGGGTCATGGAGTGTTTCCCTCTCAAGGGTTTAAACCACGTCAAAACATCGGTGTGTCGATCTATGATCTATTTGTGTGAGTGGTTGTTCTAGTTGTTTGGTCTTTTGGGAGTACCTTGTGTACCCAAACATGGTATCAGAGTGATTATGAAGAGCCACTTCCATTAATGATCTAGATGTTGAGCTGATTTTGCCGAAACTTTGAAAGGGTTTTGGGTTCTGAAACTTCTATGCATTTTTGGGCCATGTGAGGTGTTCCATTGCATATGGAGAATCGTTTCCATTGGGAAATACTTTTCGTTTGATTGAAAACAGTTTCCGGTTGTTCTAGATATGCCTATTTCATCATATCTGAAGGTATAATGTTACAATGGTGTTTATTTTTTAATTCTCATATTTTATCAGTTTTATTGTTAGATATTTTTATTATTATTTTAGTTTAAGATTGTTTCCTTCTCTGTCTGTGTATGCTCTTTTTTGTGCACCTTGCAGGATGACTAAGAATCAGAAACAGAAAGGGAAAGGGTTTTTCTCTACTGTGTATACTATTTTCCGTGCACCTTGTGCGATCGCGACGAATAGGAAACAGAGAGAAAACATAGAATTTTCAGGAAATCTAACAAGTTCTAACACCGAAATTGTGGAAAAAATTTGTTTGTTTTGGTTTGTGGTGTGATTTGCAGGGAAATAAGCAAGCACGGAGATCAAGACAAAAGAGTAAAAAAAAACCTTCCTCCTTCCCTTCTTTTACGTACCTTTTAATATTGGCTCACTTGGTTCAAACTTGCTTTATTCCATAATAGGTCTTCAGTTCAAGTCTTATTAATTTACTTTTTAAAAAGTGCATACAATTTCTAATTTTAAGTTACTTTATTGTAAAAGTTCATCTCACTTAAATTAAAAAAAAATGAGTCACTTAAGTATTTTAGTTTTTTGTTGCACTATTTAAAGTAACACCATTGTAAAAGTGAAATTCACTTATTTTACAAAAGTGATTCACTTAAAGAAACTCTCTTGTAAAGTGAGTTTCAAAGGTTCCTCTTGGGAAGAGGGTGGTTCTTTTTTTTAGTTGGTCAATTCTCTATCTACCACATCACTATTGGGGACATCTTCAACATTTTCTTTGATTAAGCATAACTTCATCATACAGAGTAAGTTCTCAGTGCCGTTTTTTTTAAACAGACTATTTTTTTGAGCTCTTCACATCTAGACTATTGCTTTCTACTTCTACAGCCATTAATTTAAAATATGGCCTCCCCTTGTGATATTCTACTTATCAATTCCAACTATTTCTCATGGAAATCTCATATGGAGGATGTTCTACGAAGTAGGGTACTTTTCAGAATCACCTCAGGGAAAGAAACAAAACCCACTAATGATGATAAGAAAATAAAATGGGAAAATAAATGTGATGTATCTCATGGATTGATTGGGATATCAATCTCTACTGATTTGTGATTCTACATATCTGGAATTGATGAACTTGATAAATGTTGGGAAAAGTTTGAAGCTGTGTTTGGTAAACACAATGAAATTTTAGGTCATCAACTCAAAAATGAGTTGATTTCTTTAAATCCAAGTGATTTTTCTTGCATTCAAGATTATTTATCTAAGTACAAAACTATTAGACTCTTATGTGCAGAATGCAAGATTAAGAGGGAATACAAGCAATGCATTTATCATATTCTTTCCAAACTTGGACCTAGATATTCTATTTTTGTATCTACATTTTACTCCATGAAAGAATCCTTGAATCCAACAAGCTATATAGAACCTAGTCTATCCTTTTGTGATTCCTTGATTAGAGAACAAGATAAACTCATACATCTTGGAATGATTAGCAATGCAGATACAATGAGGAAAGCCTTATTGGCCCAATAGAAAGAAAAGTCTAAGCCTCCCAAGAAACAAATTTTTTGCAATAACAAGCCAAACAAGGATCCCAAACCCTCTCAATCAGCTCCTTCTTTAAAAAATGACAAAGCTTCGAAGCCAAAACGAAAGAAGACTGAGCATCATCCTGGAAGCCTATCTACTTACCAGTCCATTTCCAGAATGCTAGCTCATTAATGTGTCTTCCCTCTGCTCGTCCCTCTCTATTTGGAGTTGAACATTTTTCTTGGCTTCACTCCTTCATATATCCTGCAAATAGTCAGAATTATTATGTCACTCACCTTCCTGTCAGTCTCCAGCATACATTGAGGAACGTTTCAACATTTTTATGATTGCATCTAATTCTAGTGTTGTGTGCAATGTCATTCATCCATGGGTGTTGAGGACCATTTATTGAGGTGTAGTTTGATATTTCATGGACCCTAATCCTTTCCACGTAGAATTTTTTTGTGGTGGCCTTTATTTGTATTTATCAAATGATAGAGTCTTCACCATCAAATACTACAATTTTCATTGTTTGTGGAGACTGATAGAGCCACTCCTTTACACTTGCAAGATACATAAAGTCTCGCATTTCCCGCTATTCCTGTAACATGTTGCAAATTCTGCCTAACTTTTTTTTAGTCTATAATCTCATTTTGCATCCATAGTGTTGAGCGCTCCTTCACCTATGATTTTGAACTACGTTAGGTCTGTGTCCAATATTGGAGGGCCTTGAACCACTCCTTTTCTAAATTTGTGATGAATGAAGAGACTTTGAATTATGGAAAAGACGCGTTATGGATGCATGATGTGAACCAAATGGTTGTTGTGTCTCATTCCCTGCATTAGCCCTAGAAGGAAACCCTCTTTTTATGAGGAATTGTATTACAGTTGTGTATTGTATTGTGAAAAATGAGACTTTGAGAGAGAGTGAAGAGGAAGTTGCAACGAATGTGTTACAGGTTATATCCCGTCATTTTTCTAGATGATTTAAAACAAGGGACTAGCAGTTTCTGTGTGGATGTAGCTAATTTTGGGTGAACCACGTTATATTGGTGTCTTTGTTTTATTGTTTTTATGTGCTTTATTTATACATCTTGTTTTATGCTATTTTTCTGTGATCATGTTTTTCTTACAACAACTAAACAACAGGATGTTAAAATGTACATAATAAAATCTTGATCAAAGTTTGGTGTGGATTCCAAAGGAGAAGAGGTAAGTTCTTTCTTTAACACCTCAAAGGAATTTTTTTCTTAGTGGCCCCATTAGAAAGGAATTACCTTTCTAAGTAGACATTAAAATACATGGTCTTACGTGGCACAATCAAGGGTGAAATGATGAAGTTGGATTTTCCTTGCAAGATTTGTAGCTGGCATCGAGTCTTTGGTGTGTTCAGTTCAAGTATAGCTTGAAATTTCAAGGGATCAATGGTATTGTTGAGAGAAAATGAGCCCAATAAATCATCCCATTGTGATGCAAAAAATGCATTTGAGGGGGTTCAAATGTATGTTGAATTGACAACATCACAAGAAAATGATACAAAGATCATGCAAGTGGTTAACATGTTTATTGTATTCGGTTTTCAAGTCATTGACTCTAGTATAGGATGCTTCATGCTAATCTTTCTTGGTATTAGTCCCACTATTGGATATGTACTTGACTGTATCTTAAATATCCATCCATGAATGATAGGAATTCATGTCTAGCATAATAATTGATTACTTGGTCACTGAAATGTCTTGGGAAGTTATCATTGGGACATGCATTATTTAGATTTCAAAAATGTGTACATACATTAATTTTTTCCCTATTTTGTTTTACGAGGATTGGGTTTGAGAACCATAAGTTGTAAGCAATAGGGTCATCTAATCCTACTTGATGTAATTTCTTCATTTCCACTTTCATAAAATGAGCTTTGGAGGGACGGATTAGTATTTGTCTTTGTTGATGTATTTGTAACTTCAGAATGTATTCACTTGTATATATTGTATTTCATTGATCTCCAATGCTCCTATCAAGAGAATCTCTTGTATTTCCTTGTACCTTGATGTTCCTGTCAGGAGAATTACTAAAAGTCTTGAGGTAGTCCCCTTCATTGTAAGTCAGGTCATTAGTACCCTAGTCATGGTAACTCGAGCCTACATAACTGTGTTAGGATTACTCGAGCCTACGTAACTGAGTCAAATATTAAGTGAATGAAAGAATATAAATAGAGTGAGCCTCTCTATTGGAGACAGACAGTCACCCAGCTATAGCGCATAGGTGAGAGAAGAGGAGCTCACACAAGTGAGAGAGAGAACAGTTGTTGGAGATCATCTTTCTCTCTTTGGGTTTTACTGCTTCCATTGGTGCTCATTCTATCTCTGAGGAAGATGCGGGGTTTTTCCTTTATGGTTTCCCCGAGGATAAATATTTTTGTCTATTGTCTCTTGTGATTCATTGTCGTGCATGTTATTCTCTCAAATAAGATCCGAAGATCATATTGTCAAATTGATAAAAATTTAACATGGTATGAGAGCTAACCTGAGAAGAAGACACTGTGCAGCTGTAGAAGCTAGGGATTCTTATGTTTTGGGTCTCCCTCCACAATCCATCAGCAAAAGTAGGCTAGGCTAACTCTACATTGAAGGGCGCATCTTTCTATCGAAGTAGAATTTGATTTCGAGCATTTTCAGTTTTTGCTGCGGGAAATTAAGGCTTTTAACATAAGAGAAATTTTTGAGTGAGCCCAGCATAGGATTTCTCTCCTCATCAAAATCAAATTTTAGAGACCAAGGCCAAATTTTTTGGTTGAGTAAAACTTTGAGAAAGTCAAACCCTAGTTTGACCCCGGGCCTGAAAAATCCTAAAATACTAAAATGGGTAGTTTTGGTACATTTGCTATATCTCGAGATTGAAGAAGTCTCAGGGGCTGAAATTTTCACAAGCCAAAGATACAATGTAGGGCTAAATGTACCCTATGTAAAACTTTCAAACTCATATTTTCTATATTCTGGGAGATATGATTCCTCCAAAGAAGGGTTCCAGCCTCTTCCAGGATTCATCCCTAAACAGGACACCTAGAGATAATTGTTATATCTCGGGCTACGAAAGTACAAATAAAATTTCACAGGATGTTTTAGATAGGGCACGAAATGCAATTTCTATGGTAAAAGTTTCAGACCCTGATGATGAAACAGAGACACATGGCAGGTCGTACAAGTTCGCTATGCTGAACAGTCCTGAAATACATCACCTTGGGAAAACTCTCATAAGTCCCAACTGGTGAAACCAAATCTGTTCAAACCTGTGGTGTTGGAAATCAGATTGACAAGGCTACCTCAATACAAATTTTCAAACACATAGGAGTAGTACGTTTGGAGATACCGCATAAACAATATCATGAATTTATGCAGAGGAAATTAGAAAACTAGGGCTTCCTGTTTCGAGATCTTCCCTCTACTGTTTTCGGAAAAGGAGTACATTGGATAGCTCGTCTTTAAGAGGCCTATATTTCTATCAAATCAGATCTGAAATATTTCAAGTTTTGAAAATTAGGGTTTCTCTAACAGACCCTAGATCAGCCAGATCTGGAACTAGGACGGACACCTCAAATCGGTAAGATCTAAACTTTTGCTAACTACATTTGAGGTTCTCATTTCAAAATGACCTATCACACCAGCTTGATGACAAGCTTGGTGAAGCTGAAAACTTCCAAGCATGGAAGTATAGGTTTTCACTGGTTCTTGAAGAAAATGAATTGGACACCTACATAAGTGGAGAGCTTTCGGTTCCGGAGGGAGATGAGGCTAAAGCCTTACACAAGAAGAACTTGGTCAAGGCTAAAAAGATCATTGCTGATTCAATCAAGGATCACCTTATACCACAAGTGTCTTCCCTAAAGACACCTAAAAAGATGTTTGATTCATTAACCAAGCTATTGGGAGGGAAGAACATAAATTGGAATATGACTTTGAGAAACCAGTTGAAGAATGTAAAGATCCAGAATGCAGAGACCATATAGTCATACTTTAAAAGGGTCTCTCAAATCAAAGAACAACTTGAAGAAGTGGATGAAGAAGTAGAGAATAAATAAATTGTGATAACCACCTTGAATGGCCTCCCAGGATCATGGGATTCATTAATTGGAGGAATGTGTGCCAGAAGGAAGTCATTAATTTTAGCAGACTCTGGGAAGAGTGCACATAAGAAGAAGCTCCAATCATAATAAGAGAAAGAGAAGATGGGAGAAAATGAAGATCAAGCTCTCATGATCCAAAGAATATCCCTCAAGCGACGAGGAATCCGAAGGACTCAACTCTTAAAGAACCTCGTATCCATCTTAGCATTTGGATAAGAAACAATGTTGTTATGAATGAAGAATATGATGAAGTTGAAGGCTCAAGAAGGAGTCTACCCACGAAACAAATAAAGATAAGTATTCAATTTTCATTTCATGATATTATTTTGTTATGCATTTTTTTATATTTAGTTGATGTGTTATGCATGATAGAATATTTGCATTAATGACAGTATACTACTAATATGCATGTGATGGGTAAGTAGCTTATGATGCTATACAACTATCCATTTCTACTTATCTAGAATGAAACCTCTTTGCTGACATATTGGATTAGTGCACAATCTCAATGATGTCATGGTAGAGATGGAAGGAATCTAGAAAGTTTCCATGATATGGATGAATGTTGTATTAGCTAAAATAGCTGCATGATTATATCTTTATGCATAAGAATTTGTCATTATGAATATGCCTCAAGAAATGTTTCTAACCATACAACTAATGCATTTGACTTCTAGGAAAGATCGCGTACAATCATCTACAAGCAAAGAAAGATGAGACTTGTTCCAAAGAACAAGGGTCGACAGTTCAAGAAATAATTCAAGATGAAGAATAATATGATGATACTTTCAAAGAAAAAAGAGGCCTCAGAGACACTCTAGTTATCTGACATTGTTGAGCGACATCATTGATGCAAATCCTTCCAGCTATGAAGAAGTAGCCGAGAAGAAAGGGAAGGAGAGTACCAGTTCAAGAAGAATGATGTCAAGACCTGAAGGGAAGTCCGTAGTATCTTCCATATGGATCTATAAGATCCATCATGCAGTACATGGAAACATCATGGCATACAAGGCAAGATTCGTAGCATGAGGCTTCTCACAGAAAGAAGGCATAGACTATGAAGAGACATTTGTAGCCACTAGGAGTTGATACACATGACAAGAAGACTCATGTGCACAAATTAAAGAAGGCCTTGTACAAGCTCAGAAGGAACCCATGGGATAACACATACACGAGGAGCTTGAAGACGACCACCTAGAATGATGAAGATCTTAACCTTTGCTACAAGGTTGAATATGAAATCCTATAGAGGATGACAAGCTGACAGATGGGTGCGAGAAGAAATTTTGAAAAGGTTCAAGATAGAGGATCTTGGTATCCAGTGACCCTAGATGGATACATTGAATATTAGTAGCAGAGGAAGCTACGTGTCACTCCGATAGAGAATGTTTCAATACATAGAGTACAAAAGGTAGAGGGAGAATGATGCTCCGCATCAGAGGGAGTGACTGCAAAAGATCCTGAGGTTCGACATGGTACACCAGGATGGAAAGATTACTAGTGACTCTAGGATTTACTAAGAGTAAAGCGGATTCCAACCTTTACTTCAAGGTTGAAGGTGGAAAACCAATGATGATCCTGTAATATGTCGATGACTTGTTCCTAATAGAAAAGAGCAACTCATTAAAGTTGCAAGAAGGAGACTTGTTGTCGAGTTCAAGATGAAGGACTTGGATATGATGCACTACTTTATAGGCATGGAGGTGTGGAAGAATGTGGATGGAATCTCCCTTGGACAAGGGAAGTATGTAGTAGAGATCCTGAAGAGGTTCGGGATGATGGACTGCAAGGCCATGACCACACCTATGGCATCGAACCTGAAGTTATTTAGTGTTTCTTAATCAAAGTCAGTTGATGCCACGATGTATCGTCAGATGATTTGTTCCTTCATATACCTGAGGAATACGAGACCAGATATTTTCTTTGCTATGAACACATTGAGACATGTTCCCTTGATGGTTGCAAAGCATGCAGTGAGGTACCTGAAGGGAAAAGTTGAGTATGGGCTCAAGTATGATACGAATCAGAAGATTCACCTGGAGGGTTATGTGGATTTGTATTGGGAAGGTAGTGCCATTGATAGGAAGAGCACTTTGAGGTGCTAATTCAGTATGAGATCAGGTGTGATATCTTGGTTTAGCAAGAAGGAGTTCTACATGGCACTGAGTACATCCGAGGAAACATATGTTGCCACTTGCTCGGTTATTTGGGAGGTAGTATCTTTTTTTTGAAAACTACTATTTGATTTGATTGATATGACTTGCATTTTTGTATGATGCAAAGAGGAGCAGTGAAGCTCCAGTATGTGATCCAGATCGAGATCTCTCGAAAGAGGGAGTTCTAGCATAGCCGGTGAGATAGGTTGTTTGAGCATAAAATCCTGGTGAAGCTCGTAGGTGGCTCAAACGTAAATGGTCCTGTAGGTTTTCCTCAGATGTAATCAGTCCTAGTGAAGCTCACATGCTATCCTTGGATGTAATAAGCCCTGATGTGATTCTATGCTAGAAATGGCTAGAGTTAATTTTAAGTACTTCAGGGAGAAGCTTGGTGTTCTCCAGATCAAGGTTCCTTCCAAGGGGAAGTGATGAGTCTGTGAGCCCTTCTGACATGGTGGTAGGATTGGTTCCTCCCATGGTCATATGTAAGTGATGTGCCCTTCTGACATGGTGGAAGGATTGGTTCCTCCCATAGTCAGATGTAAGTGTTGTGCCCTTCTAACATGGTGGTAGGATTGGTTCCTCCCATTGTCAGATGTAACTGTTGTGCCATTTTGACATGGTGGTAGGCAGGGCCTCCCATGGTCAGATATAAGTGCAGTGGCCTACATCCAGCATGAAAAAGGGTTGGCTCTGTAGAGACACACATCCAGTATGAAAAAGGATTGGCTCTATGGAAGTACATCCAGCATGAAAAAGGGTTGGCTCTATAGTGGCCTACATCTAGTATGAAAAAGGATTGGCTCTGTAGAGACCCACATCCAGTATGAAAAAGAACTAGCTCTATAGAGGCCTACATCCAGTATGAAAAAGAACTGACCCTATAGAAGAAGACCTACATGGAGGATAGGCCTACAACCAGCAAGAAAAAGGGATAGCTCTATAGACATTCCTGTGACGAGAAGAATGAAGAGATAGCACCATTTGATCGAGATAACGGAAACAGTGATGATGATGATAATCTAGTGATGATCCAGTGATGATCCAAATTTGATGATGATCCAATGATGATCCAGCTTTGATGATGATCCAGAGAAGAATACTTGTGCTGATGAATTGCGTCAAGAGAATACCTTCCTAGTTAAGAGGGAATGTTGATGTATTAGTAACTTTAGAATATATTCACTTGTATATATTGTATTTCATTGATCTCTGATGCTCCTATCGGGAGAATCACTTGTATTTCCTTGTACCCTGAAGTTCCTAACGGGAGAATTACTAAAAGTCATCAAATAGTCCCCTCTGTTGTAAGTCAGGTCATTATTACCCTAGTTGTGGTTACTCGAGCCTACATCACTGAGTTAGGATTACTCAAGCATACGTAACTGAGTCAAATATTAAGTGAATGAAAGAATCATAAATAGAGAGTGAGCCTCTCTATTTGAGACACACACTCACCTAGCTATAGCGCATAGGTGAGAGAAGAGGAGCTCACACAAGTGAGAGAGAGAGAGAGAGAACAACTGTTGGAGATCATCTTTCTGTCTTTGGGTTTTACTGCTTCCATTGGTGCTCATTCTATCTCTAAGGAAGTTGCGAGGTTTTTCCTTTATGGTTTCCTCGAGGATAAATCTTTGTGTCTATTGTCTCTTGTGATTGATTGATGTGCATGTTATTCTCTCAAATAAGATCCTAAGATCATATTGTCAAATTGATAAAAATCTAACAGTTTTTGTACTAACAGAGCATTAGTACATATGTCAATATGATGTTAGAGAATGGTCAGATCGATCTTTGCATATCTACATATGGCTAGGAAAAAATATACTTAAACTCTTGGAATAACACTTTGTAAGCACTAACATCTCATCGAGAACAGGAGGCACTAATGTTATTTTTTCTATAACACCAAGAGTGATTGAATTATCTACCTTAATGGTTGGTGATATGTTGGCCATGTTCCCTTCTTTGAAAGTGTTATCACTCCAGGAAACTCCTCTAGGTTGTAGCTCGAGGATGCCTGGTAACTTACAATGTTTTTTAAGGGTTTTCTGATGTGGATCAAGCTGGATAACCTATATAACCTCTCACTCTCAAGACATGCATGAAGCCTCACTCACTTACAAGGCTTTTAGTTATAACTTGTTCAGTAGTTTGACAAAAAAGTGCAGGGATGGAGAACTCACCAGACTGGCAGACTTGCACACATAACACATGCATATAAATGGCTAAATCCTGCTAAGGATGGTATTTATAAATCAAATATCACTAAATAACCAATAGGATGACAGCTATCGGCTCTTTAATAAATATGACAATGACCTAAATGCACATTCATGCAATAAACACAGTAAAGAAAGAGATGCCTGACCAAATCACAACAAAAGAGCTTATATTTAGAATAAACCAGATGAGACGCTTGATAATGGAATAGACTTATAAATTGCTGGAGTCAAACCCTTATTAATAAATTAATCATGGGATTTATAGCCTTCTACAAAAATTACAGATCCTGAAAATCCGATCTGTTTACACCAAAAATAATTGAAAGTGATAGTTTTTCCAGATTAGGGATTCAAACCCTTGCTAACTATTTGTTTATCTACTGTGAATATCTAGTTCATTGAGCGCTCTTTTAATGACTGAAGTGGTCGCTCATCATCCCCACTGCTGGTTCAATATGAAATTGCCACCAACAACCAATGTATCGGCGTTTAACTGAAGTGCTTTTTCTTGTTTAATCCGTTGGATTTTCCTCTATCTTGTCGCCGTAGTCGCTGATCGGAAGTTTTCTCTTCTGTGCCAAATCTCAGCGCTAGCGCTCTCCATCACCAGCTCGTCAGCGCTCAGGAGCTGAAATACTTATGCATCGAAACCTTTTATCTGAACTCTGTCGTATCTTCGGAGGTGAAACGAACTAATTGTATTGCTACTGGAAGTTGATTGACGAAGGAATCGGGGCATTAGTCTTCTATGTCGCTGATGGACAGTATTGATATTCGTCGATAAGTGCAACTGTTACTCAGAATTATTTTCATGATTGATTGGAAGCCTTGTCCATCACCTCACCGATACTGCGGAGCTACTTGGCTTTATCTCGTCGATCTGTAGCCCTTAGAACCTCCGATCGCCGATGAGTCTGTATTGTCTTCAGAACCCATAGTCTGTCTTTCATCCGCCATTGTAGCTCCTCAGAGGACTAACTCATCGATCCGTAGTTTGTACATCTTCCGATCGTTGATGATCTTCTATTGTCGCGATATCGAAAGCTTTTTCATTTATCGGAAGCCTTAGTCTGTTTTTCTTCCGCCGTTGCGGCTCCCTAGTGGATTATCTCGTCAATCGTTAGTCCTTAGAACCTCCGATCACTGAAGTTCTCATCTGATCGCGGAAGCCGTGGTCTGTTTTTCTTCCGCCGTTGCGGCTCCCCCTTGAACTATCTTGCCAGCGGCTAGTGATTCCGAGTTCCGACGCCAAAGTTTTCATCTGCTCGCGGACCCCATAGTTTGTATATCTTCCACCGTTGCGGCTGTGCATTGAAATAAGACTCCGCAACGTCGGCGATCGGAACTCAAAACTTCTTACCATCGGAGCCTTTAATCATTATACTCTTTGCTATTGTGGTGCCATAGTGAACTAAAACTCTGAAACGTCGGCGATCGGAACTCAAAACTTCTTACCATCGGAACTTTTAATCCCTCTATTCTTTGCAGTGGCGGAACTTTTAGCCACTATCTTCTCCGCAGTGGCGGAACTTTTAGCCACTATCTTCTCCGCAGTGCCAGAACTTTTAGACACTATCTTCTCCACAGTTGCGGAACTTTTAGTCACTATCTTCTCCATAGTGGCGGAACTTTTAGTGACTATATTCTTCGATCATTGTTTAAGAATGTTCCGATGGCAGTGAAAAGTTTAGCAATATGCCTAACTACCGAAGGGATCTTCCACCTATTATTTATCTTCCATCTTTTGGTGGCTAATGAGATATTCTGATCCTCGCCCAAGCCACCGAAGCTACAACTTTGTGAAATTTGTGTCCAAATCAAAAACAAAGACTTTCAAACTATCGGTGATCTTCATATCCTTCATTGCAGGAGTTAAATTCTTCATACTATCCAAACAAATTTATTTTGGGAGATAACAAAAAGCATCGGGGCATGAATAATATTTTTTAACAAATCAATGTGATCAAGAGGGATAAAATCCCTGGTTTCGATGGAGTATTGATCAACCATCTTTTTTATGGATGTGCCATTCGAACAAAGTAAGAACGATGCCATAACAACCCACGATCTCTTAGGAGCAGTCATAGATTCCAAGATGTATTTGTCTAAGTGAAACAAGGGAGTGAGAAAGTCATTTGGAACTATGGGTCTAGACATGATGAGGTTTGGAATGTGATTTGTTGAGGACTTGAATTAACGCAAATGTGCCATGTCAACCATACTAAGCAAGCCCATAGGTTCATGATCATGTCTAATGACGGATGATGAGACGAATGGGTGGATATTAGGGTATTTACTGGCAATATACTAGTGATATTGCATGCTGATGATGATAATTGGTCATTAGTCACATAAGCACTATATGATGAAATGAAAAATATGTTCGCATGTCCATCCATATCTTGTGATGGATGCAATATCTCTTCCTATGGAAATACCTAGTTCCAAGAGGAGGGGATATGCGATGTTGTTGGATTAATTTCTCAAGGAATAGTGCTCACTCTTCATGTAATATGGGACAATAGAATGAATAATGTGTCAATAATAAGCATTGCTTATAGGGGAGGGAGGGCTAGTCAGTTACCAATTTATGGGTTAGAAACCAAATGGTTCTAAGTTTCTAACTTAGGTCAATGATGGGGAATAACTTATGAGCGTTATGAGGGCAGACTAAAAATTATTGCGGGGTGAAACCTGCTCTATTTTTTATATAAATCTAATGGAAAAATGTTGAATGTGAATTCTCTAAGAGTAATGAAAAGTAGCGAGGGTAGTTTAGAATATAGGGATATCAAGATAGTAATGTGTGCAGTGAACAAACTAAGAGAAGAGAGTGCATTGATGAATTGTGCGTAGTAATTTGATATTAATTTTTAAAGGGTCTACTTTTGGAGTATATATACGGTTCACTACTAGTATGTTAGAGGATGTGTGAGTAGGTGTATATAGAAGGTCTCTAATCTCTGGTAATGTCAATTATAGATTTCTAGGGTGGCTTGATGTGTTGCACAAGGCACGTGGTTGGGGTACTCATGCAGGTGGCATTATGGTTTTCGTCACTTCTCTGATTCGAGGCTTGATGCTCCTAATAAATAATTTGGTGGGGAACATTGGTTGTGTCATGGTTTGTACTATAGGTCATGGGATTTCATATGGTGAGAAAATGACTATTGTGATTTGAATAAATTTTATATACATGTATAGTTTGGTAATTATCTCTAGAAATGGGGCTTTTGAATATAAACAAAAAAAAATTGACGGGGTATGCCCCAAGAAAATGAGGGTGGAGATGATTAGCATCCCTTGTATACATGGGGGAGAGAAAAGGAATGGTACTTAGACAATTGGTTCCACCAATGGGGAAGGAGGGATGGTACTATTTTCAATGGTGTGTACTATTATGGGGGCAGTGTGGTAAGGTGGTGCTCCCTTCTCTGCTACCTATTATAGTTGGAGAAGATGTGGAAGGGGCAATAGACAATGGTGGTTCATATAGAAAGGAGAAGATATCACACATAACGAAGTCCATAACTGATGGTATTATTGTTGGAGATCCAACATATTCCCTCAACAAAGAGGAGTCTTAGTAAACTCTTGGTCCTATATCATTGAGATATGGGGGTTATCTAGTTCCAATGGTAGAAAAATATTGTGTGGGCTTGTCAAGAGGTTTTTTAAATAGTAGGTAAGTTGTTCTAGTGTGACTAGTTTCCCATTATGGGGGAACATCATGACCTGGAAGACTGAAGAGGCTACTACCTTCATCACATACATGTAACTACATCCCAAGAAGATATTGTAGTCTAATTTTGCATCAATGACTTCAACATCAAGTAGGATTATCTTTCCTCCTAGTTCAATAGGACCATTCTGATAAAGCCCGTGTGATTGTAAATGGACACCATCATAGGCTCAGAAGGGTTAAATATGGGATGAGATCTAGGGATCATAGTCTCTTCCAATTATTTGTAGACATGATGCAAGTGGATGCACCTTTATTAATAATGCATCAGTGAATGATAATGCTTTTTATGGTGATGGGTATCTAGAAGGTGATTGATGATGGTGTTTAGGTTTAACCACTATTGAGGTCAATAGTCATAAGGCACAAATCTAAGGGATCAATGGTGCCTAATGTTGTTTGTAGAGACTTCTTTTAAGAAGGACGAGACTATAAGACCTCTATTGTGGAGATAACGATGGGACATTGTCCTAGATCATCCACTATGATATACTTATGTGCTTCTTTCATGTGGGGACTATGAGCGATACATATAAGAGGTAGTTTGGTATTCTGGTGATAGTCCTAATTACTGGATTGTGGAATTTGAAAATAACCACTAGTGGAAGTTGGAGCATCCTCTTGTTGCATGGGAAGGTTTTATGGAATTTCATAAGCCTAACTATAGCTTTGTATATAAATAACTTCAACATTCATGTAGATGTTTTGATAGGAACCTTCTCTGATGGGAGAAGGGTTTTCCTTTCTCCGAGTGTCTTACCGAGAAACAATGCCTTGGTTGGAAAAGGGGTCTTTTAACAGAACTTGTTGGGGGGGGGGGGGGAGTGGAATTATTTCCTAGGGTAGACCTCCAACGTCAATTGACACTCATGAATTAATGGGAAATCATGGGTGTAATGGCCATACTCACCACACATAGCACAATAAAATTTCATGCAAATATTTTTGGTTTTGGCTTGTATTGGTGGTGTTAACCCAAAAAATCCCACAATGAGCTCTACATGACCTACACCACCTAAAGACATCCACGTGTGACCCTCATTTGACCCCATTTGACCCCCACACCCTCAAGAAGGCTTAAAAATATGAAAAGTGGCTTAAAAACCCCTAAAAAGAGCCAAAATAGCTCTCATAGGGGCTAAAGCCTCCAAAAAGGGGCTAAAACCCCTCAAAGGATCTTAAGACTCCCAAAATAGCTAAAGATTAAGTGAAAGGGGATAAAAGCCCAAAAACGGGGCTAAAGCCCCAACCAGGCACTTAAAACCCTAAAATTCTTGAGAAAAAGTATAAATAGAGGGGTGGGGGTCACTCTCAAATCACTCCTTCACTCCCTATTGTTATGTTTCCCATGTGAGTGCCTTGAGACTATTTTCCTCTCAAGCCATTCACCCTCCCTCTCCTCCATTCCTCCATTGAGCCATAGCTCCCCATGCCTAAGAGAGGTGCTCCTAAAGCTAGGGAATAGTGGCCCATTTCCACCCAAACAGAAGGTGTAACCATTAGTTTTCCATTGTTATTTTTGTTTACTAACTTGTTTTATTTGCAGGTTTATGTTGTCCATTGTTTGCTTACAAGTCTTTAGGTTTTCTAACAGATGTATGCAAGGTCTTGGAGATTAACCCATAACCTTGTGTGCAGAGGGGTTTTCATTTCATTTATGTTCATTTCTTTATGCTCTTTCATTCTCACGGGAACCCTACCCTTCCATCCTATAGATGGAAGGGAGTCGTTCCTGCTCTGTAGCAAGGGAGAAATCCCTACTACAGAACTGGTGACCATACCAGGTCGATACCACAGGATCCGTGGGTTTTATTTTTGAATTTTATTTTCATTTTCCCTAATTTAAATTTCTGTCAAATCTAGCTTAGATCTCTATTTTTCTGCATTTCTAGTTGTTGTCAAGCCTCCTCAAGGCCAATCCAAGCCCATTTCTCCACAGTACAAGTTACTGTTGGCTGGATCTGGCTCAGGATCAAAAAAAATTCACTTTTCGGAGCAGGGTGCTCTTATCGGGCTGAAAGGTGCAATCAGGTCACTCATTCAGGCCCGATAGGTCTGACCAGGTCACTATTTTGCCTCAAAAGGTGTGACCCCCTCCCAGAAGCCAGCTCGATTTTGTCTGCAGGTTTTGAGCAACCCCCTTGCCACATTTGCCCTGAAAAGAGCGATCTGTCTCTCAGATTCTAATTTTTAAAAATTAAGGACTGTCAGTGCGGCTCAGCCGCCTCTATCCATCAAATCTATTTCTATTTTTGTTCAGTATTTGTTCATTTATTACAGCATGTGTAAATCAATGGTAAATGAAATGTTTAATGGATTAATGAACATGATCAAATCTTGATTAAAAATTACTGTAATTAAAATCAACATCTTTCCTAGCCCTTCCTCCTCTACCTAGTCATCACCCTTCGGGGTATTCTGGGATAAGACAAAGGGTGAAGCTCATATAGTAATAGGCACTTCACCTATCATTTTTCAAAGCCACTAAAAACGGGTGACTTGGAAGGTAGAGGGGGTAGTAGGACCAGGGGGCCTCACGATGCTCAGCGTCCTCCCTGTTGATCGACCTTGCATCCAAACGGTGACCTGTGGATCTACGGATGGGCTTAGTCCCATTATGTTGAGAGCCCAACACCCTTTCCTGGTTGAAGAGAAATACAAGTGTAAGGCAGTCACCTAGTTAGGCTATCATAGATCATATTCAAATATGGTACATGTTTGAATTTCTATTTATCATTTACTGCTTTCAATAAAAATGTTCTGAACTCTGTGGAATATTCATAAACCATTCAAGCAGCCACTAAATACAACAGAAAGACAAAAGGACATACACACAAACCATACCATAAAAACAACCAAACTCAGTTCATGACACTAAGCTAGCCATTAAAATTTATAATTTACTCTAAGTCAAACATCTGCAGTCTTTGAGGACATAAGTCTCTGACTGCCTTAACTGTGGGAAGTACTTGGGCTCAGCCCAGAAACTCATTGCAAGGAGTACCACGGGAACCCCAAAGTAGCTAGCCGTTGAGAGGAATTGCCAAGCGAAATGGGCAATGACCCCCACCGATTGACTAGCACTCACATGAGGAAAAAGCCAAGCGCTGTCTTCTGGCAGTCTTGGTGGTCGAGTGACCACCTGAAGCCAATAGAAAGCCATTAAAACCAGGGTCCAAAAATCATCACCATATTTCACCACTTGACATACAAATCAGACACAATTGATCCCCCACGTTCTTCCTCACGTCTTAGAGGTGATCCACCACAGTTTGGGTCCTTGAACCAACACCGTCAAGACCATTCTTGATGACCCTCTACGCCATCAGAGGGCCACACAACCTCTGATTCTAACTCAGAATCATAGCAATCTGAGCTGGACCTACATACTGCACCATCTAGCCCCATGGCTGGTGCAAACCCGGATCCATTTTTCGGCTTAGTGATTGGCAGTGGACCCATGTCCACACCCCACACCACCACCAACACCTCTGCTGGTGGCCCCAGCACGGTCATGCAAACCATCATAAGCTAGCTACCACCACCCATATTGACCAATCAAGTTGTCCCATCGGTAACACATGGGGGCAGTGTCCCTTCCACCCACACTATCCCACTTGGCATGCTTGGGGGTTGTAGCCCTTCCACCTACACTGTCCCTCCTATCACACATGGGGGCAGTGACCCTTCCACTCACACAGTTCCTTTTACCACACTTGGCAGTAGTGGCCCATCCACAATGGTGCCACAAGTACCCCCAGTTATGCAGGCGCATCATGTCCCTACAAACCCCACCACCATTGTTGCCCCATCTCATATCAACCTTGGGTCAAACCTTCCTTTCATGGCATGTCTCAACCTGCTTGACTTGGCTCGGTTAACAAATGACCCTATCTGCCATCAAACTTTTTGGCTTCCCATGCCAACCGAACTTCCCTCAGACATTCCCAAGTTTGAAAGGAAGGCAGGAGTGCCCCCAAAACCACATCATGATGTTTAACCTATTGTGCTCATCAAATAGCATTGTAGATGATTCGATTAGGCTAAGACTGTTCCAACACACCTTGACAAGTGTTGCAGCCAAGTGGTACATTGAGCTACCACAAGCCAAGTACCCATTAGATATGACAAAGGGGTGGATATCTTGCTATCTTGCCGCCAGAATACTGCGACCCACATAACCAACCACATCCATGAGTGGCGACGACGTCATAGTTTGTGCAAGATTCAACTTGATGACAGGATATTCCTAGATTGGTTCCTAAAAACTTTGCTAGCACCTATAGCAAAGGATGTCGCATCCGAACGTCCCCAATCCGAATAGAAGGCCATCTTGAAATCCTAGCAGTTTGATCTTATCTATGCACAGTCTGGATACCGCACTATCATTCCAGACGCTCCCTATGCAAGCACCTCTTACTGGGATGCACCAGGGGCATCCCATACTATAGATGGCATCATAGGTTCTGTCTCTCACCAACCATGGCACCGTCCTATACCACCTGCAATACCACCACAACCAAGAAACACCCCTAGTGTTGCGTACCAAAACCAAACACCGGACTATGCAAGAATGATGTCCCAGTCTGGAGCCACAACTTCTTATGCACAACCTGCACCACCGCAGCATGCCCAGGCATTAGCTTGGCCGAAACAGCAATACGCGGGACAAATGCCCACATTTGTGGCATAGGAATCCACCCAAGTATACTATGCACCACCCATGCAAGTTGTTCAAGCCCCGCCCCTACTCCACCTACTCCATTGGGACAGGTGTTTGCATAGCAAAACAGTCCCAACCAGCCAACCCCCAATAACCAACAAGGGCAAGCCAGGAATAACCAAGCCTGGAACTAAGCAAGCCAGGAATAACCAAGCCTGGAACTAAGACAACAACCAACCATAGGAAGGCGGTCAACAACCAAATCCTCCCAACAATTTCGCGGAAAACCAGCCAGCCCAAAATCCTCAACAACCAAATGCACTGAGACACAACGCTTTGTTGCGTACAAACCAACCATGCACACTATGCGAGGTCTACGGGCACTACACATATGAGTGTCCCTTCATGGGTTGCGCTAAGTAGGCCATTAGGAACAAGGTTCAACATGCCACCAATACAATAGACCAAGCCCAACCCAGCTCGACACCACCAGGACCTCCTCCTATGGTGCTCCAAAATGCATTACCAGTCCAAGGACTGGTGGCAACTTCACCTCCTCCCCAACCCAATCCCAACACCCCAGGGGCACCTCCGATGGCAGAAAAAGGTGTTCACCACCTGCTAGCTATGACAACTGAAGAGATCAATTTCCAGACCAGACGGAATCAATACGTAACCAACACCGAACCCGCTAACACGTCAGCTACATCTACATCCAAAACAGCCAATGCACCTCTTTAGTTACCCCCTTTCCCGCACCCCCCCATATGCCAGGTTTCCAACAATGCCATGGCTAGAGCTACTGTCAGCTACAGCATCGTGGATGATTTGGCCCAAAAACCTACCACCATGTTTGCTCTTGCAGTTCTCAAAACTTGTCCAATGCAAAGGAAAGCCTTACTAGCCATCCTTGGTGCTGTACACCCCTCTAACTCCAAGTTGATCACATTTGACACAAAGAATGGAGAACCACGGATGCCATCAACCATTTCCTTCCAAATCCTGGTGTCTATCCAGAATTTGGTCGTGCACCGGTGCATCATGGATGAGGGGGCATCCACATGCGTTATGTCTACCCTAGTCTGGAAGAAACTTGGATCCCCAATTCTACAACCATCATCTACTACTCTGCAGGCTTATGATGGCCATCCCACTAAAGCCCAAGGAATCCTCCCCCATGTCCCCATCACATTGGTCAGGAAAACAGTACTGATTGAAATAGAGGTTGTCAATGCTCAATTGGACTATAACCTTCTCCTCGGAAGAAGTTATATGTACGCCATGAGAGTCATAGCATCAACTTTTTTTGTCTCATGATGTTCCCCCATGAAGGGAAAATCATGATGGTTTACCAACTGACTTATCACGATCCATAAGGGCTAACGGAAGTCGCCAACATTATCCCTACGATCAACACCATTGATCCACAAGGACTAACCACACCTGCCACTATTATCCATGTAGTCAACCCCATGGTTGACAACATACAAGCCTCCCCATTGTTGAATATGGGGCCTGGGTTGTTTGTCGATATGACCATGATGGCTTCTTTCCCCTTATTGTCACCACCACTGACACCAAATGAAACTGTGGATTTTTGCATGCTCTCATACAGCACTATTGCATCCAAACATCAACCGCATCCATAGCCCCAACCACAACCACAACCACAACACCATCAATAGCCGCGACATCACCAGCAGCCGCAGCATCATCCGCAGTCGCAGCATTACATGCAGCCACCACCACGACCTCACCCCCACATGCAACCATCAGGGAGTTATCTGGGCTCCTCCCCAATCCACACAATTCCCTTCCTCTTTCCCTCACCTGGTGTCATGAGCAAGCCAGCAATGGCTACCTTAAACTTACCCAATTTCATATTGGGAATTCTTGTGTGGTACCTGGATCCACTGGCTCAACCACCAATCCCCTAGGTAGTCCTAACCCCTGTGCAACCCATTGTGGTCTAATCTCATCCTCCACCTGGCCCGCAAAAACCAACCACCACACCCACACTCACCCCACCCAAAAAGGGCCAGGGGAAAAAACACCAAAGCTACTATTAAACCTCAACAGATCCTGCTTGTGCCATCTGCGAAGAACAGGGCCATCCAACTCAAAACTTCCATGAGATTCCCATAATCCGTGCACATATGGATGCCATGGATACAATGAAAAACCTCCCCGTGGTTGAACTTCCAAGCAGGCCAATAGTGAGAAACAAGTCATTGAGAACAAACCATGCTTGCACCCTTTGCAGTTTGTATGGACACCATTCTCACCACTGCCAAGACTTGTCCGAGTTCTAAATGGCTTTATCCAACCTTCAACAACATTCTCTTGAATCTGAGATCACTCTAATCAAAGAAGTTCACCCCCACCTCCTTCTTCAGACACCATGTCCATTTACATGATGTCTAGTTCTACAAACCCTCTTGTCTCCACCATCACCAATGGTCCATTAGACCTGTCTCTTCGTAGATTCCGCAACGATGAGGAGATACTTGAAGCATTAACTGCCACAAAATACCCATGGGATGACATGCACCATCCACATTTGCAGCTCCATCCGTAGCCGCAACTCCAGCCACAGCCACAACCTCATTTGCAACCTCAACCTTAGTTACTAGGGAAACAATGGGGTTCATTCCCACTCAACATAATCTTTTTCCTTTTTTTGTTCCTTTTCCTTTTCCTACAATTCAGGATCGTGAGCAAGTATGTCTTGGCGACCCGCAATTTATAGGATTTCACACTGGGAGTTCCTGTGTGGTACTTTGAACCACTTACCCTACCTCTGAGGCCCCAAGATGTGTTGACTCATGTCCAGCCAATTGAGATGATGTTGCACCTACCTTCGAGTCCATCAAAGACTCCTCCCATCTCGAGGCATGCCCCTCTTTCTCCAATAGAGACTAGGGTAAGGACACCAAAACCACAACCAATAGCATTTACATGATCACTAGCACCAATCGCCCTTCCATCTCGTCGGACATGGAAGATCCACCTAATCTACCCTAGCACCACTTACACGATGATGGGGAGATCTGTAAGACCACCTTCGGTTTTACCCCATTCCCTTTAAACCATAGTGTGGAATCAGTTCTTTCCATAAAAGACCAAATTCCGTCACCCCGCCTTGCCAATGACCTTCGTCTCGGCAAGGGGGCATACCTCTTCACTAACTCAGATGGTCGACTCTTGAAGAAGCCACGCAATGGGCTCCACCTCAAGAAATCCTATGCCTAATACCACCACTATGAGTCCCTTATAGTGTGGTTTTATCCCTTTTTGTTTTGCAACATTTTTACCACAAATCAGAAACCCCCACATTTAGGGGCAGCACCATTATCTACTAGTTCAGAGTCACCTAGAGCCTATTCTAGACACCTCTCACACCTCCGAGCTCAAATATCCTAATGAGACCATCGTCTCAAGTTTAAAAAGTAATTTTTGGGACCACTTCCCAGAAGTTACCTCAATTTAAGAGCCACAAAATTGTGATGCAAGCGTCTTCGGACCTATGCTTGCATCACGCTTTCCTACCATCACTCATGCAGGTTTTCGGGCCACCGCCCGTAAGGCGCATCATTTTATTTTAGCATATAGCTGTCTAATCCGTCCACTGCACCTTATGCGGGTCCCCAAGCCACTGCTCGGAGGACGGATAATTTCTTTTGCATGCATTTGGCATATAATTACCTCTAGACTTGCACTCACACCACATGTAGTCAAGTCCATCCACCACAACTAACACACAGCTCTCCTGACCTCTATCCGAGAGCCACCTCGGTTTGTGTGCCTCTACCGCACCGACTCGCGTGCCTCTATCGCGATCTATCTTGTGCATGTATTGGTATGCTTAAGAGACACCTGCTACATCCATACTGCACATATGACCTTTGGACCACTATCCACTATCCCAACATGGGGCACTTCCTGTTCCACCGCAATCGGTTGACCATACTAGAGTTTCTTTTAAGCTCTTTTCTGACTCCTAAAAGAATAAAAAGATGGTCGAGCGCAGCTGCTTCCTTTCCCGCTCATTAAAGTATAGGAAAGGGCATCTACATCGTCTCATTTATCTCCTTTTCCAAACTATGTAGACCATCAAATGAAAAGGACCATCTTGGCATATTCAAGCCAAGACCGTTCCCCTCTGCATCTTTTTATTCTTTCTCGGGCAGAGGAGCCAAACTTTATGAAAAATATCACCATGGGTTGTCGTTAAGCTCTTTTCCAGCCTTCTTAGCAAGAAACGATTGCCAAGCAAACTTGGTTTCGTTCATGCTCGTAAAAGTATCTGAATGACCGTCCAGTCAGTATAGGTTTATTAACCTTTTCCATCCTGATTGGACTACCAAAGGTAAAGAAGTCTCTCATCCCCTACAGGATGGGCGAGCTCTCCTATGTATACTTTTATCCTTTTTCGAGTGCAAGAGACTACCAACAAAAAAGAGCCCCCACTGGAGTCTTCTTCATGCTTTCAGACTCTCTAAAATTGAAAGCACCATCGAGCATTTACTTTCACGAGCTCACCAAAAATCCACGAGATCGTACCACAACGATGTCTCTAGACACCACCCCACAAATAATAGTTTGGCATCATTCCCACTTTGGGTCACCTTTGTTCAGAGTATTCTGCGATGTGTCTTCCTTGGATCCTATCAAAATCAAAAGTGTCTACCTCCCCCAAGTATTTCCCATCTACAGTTACATTCTCGGTATTACAGCTATGATCCCATTCCCATGAGTTAGTTTCATTTACTGTCGGGTCCGCCCTGTTGTCATACTCTGAACAAAGGAAGTTTGAGTCCACCACACTCCCTCTTCCCTTGTTCAACTCCTTCCCCCCCACCCCCCCGCATTCAGTGGGTCAATCCTCAGATTGTCTCACATCTTTCGGTTATCTCCCTCATGCTTCTGGTCAAGGAAACATCATTGCCTTGACCAAGGGAACGTCTCCCTCTGTCGATGACAACACACATATTCCAGAGGATAGACCCAGAGGTCCCTGTATCTTGGTTTCATTAACCTCATTGATGAGTTGCTTAGACCACTTGAGAGGAGTCCTTAATGCCTCTCGGGATGGTTGTTTCTCACGTGCTCGAATCCAACTACATCATCGCACCATTGAGATTCGTATAGGGTATTGGTCCATACAGTATTTGGTTGAAGACCTCAAATGTCACCTGATTCTAGCACATTGATGAGTCTATTCGAGGGACCTAAACAGGTTTATGACCCTTATGATTTCTAGGTTGCGTTGAAGACAGTGTTTAGAAGCCCCAGCAGTCCTTCTATATAGATTTATGATTGATGCAGCATATTTGTACCACAGAGACTCTGAATCTCTATCAATGAGTCCCTACAGCTATGTACTATTCTAGATCCAGCAGACCATCAGCCATGAAGATATAGCATTCCATGAGAATGCCATGGGTCCAATGTAGCAGTTCTTCATATCATTATTGTATTCAGCCTCTCATTGAGGCAACCACTATTCTAACAATAATTGTACATGATCGGCTCTTGTATTATAGAGTTTAGATCACATTATTCTTTTGACATTGCTACGAGCATGGAAATGCCCACCTCATCCATATACATGTCACACAGTATTTGTATCTCGCCCATTAATGGGAACCATATTAATACAAAAACCAAAAGCCACCATGCCCCAACCCAGGAAGCACCACCTCTCCCCAAGAAAACCCTATGATGTCCGTCGGCCATACGTTGAGCTCCTGCCCTTACACATCAGGGGGCAATCTATTAACCCGAAAAATCCCACAATGAGCTCTACATGACCTACCCCACCTAAATACATCTAAGTACGACCTTCATTTGACCCCATTTGACCCCCACACCCTCAAGAAGGCTTAAAAATATGCAAAAGGGCTTAAAAACCCCTAAAAAGAGCCAAAATAGCTCTCATAGGGGCTAAAGCCTCCAAAAAGGGGCTAAAACCCCTCAAAAGAGCTTAAGACCCCAAAAAGAGCTAAAGTTTGAGCGAAAGGGGCTAAAAGCCCAAAAAATGGGCTAAAGCCTGAACCAGGGGCTTGAAACCCTAAAAGTCTTGAGAAAAAGTATAAATAGAGGGGTGGGCGTCACTCTCAAATCACTCATTCACTCCCTATCATTATGTTTCCTGTGTGAGTGCCTTGAGACCATTTGCCTCTCAATCCATTCACCCTCCCTCTCCTCCATTCCTCCATTGAGCCATAGCTCCCCGTTCCTAAGAGAGGTGCTCCCAAAGATAGGGCATGGTGGCCCATTTCCACCAAAACAGAAGGTGTAACCATTAGTTTTCCATTGTTAATTTTGTTTACTATCTTGTGTTATTTGCAGGTTTATGTTCTCCATTGTTTTCTTACAGGTCTTTAGGTTTTCTAACAGTTGTATGTAGGGTCTTGGAGCTTAACCCATAACCTTGTGTGCAGAGGGGTTTTCATTTCATTTCTATTCATTTTGTTTCTGCTCTTTCATTCTCACAGGAACCTTACACTTCCGTCCTATAGATGGAAGGGAGTTGTTCCTGCTCTATAGTAGGGGAGAAATCCCTACTGCAGATGGGTTGTCGGTACCAACTTTTTATTTCGATTGACTATCATCATGATTTGATCAGTTAGGGGGGCTTCCCCCTTTCCCTAGTGTATGTTTCGATTTTTTGTTATTTCCCTTATTGTTTCCTTAGTTGTATGGATTTGGGGGGTTGGACACATTCAATTGTTCGAACTACTGAGCCCATTGAACAAGTGAAGGTTGAAAAGAATTTACCCCTGCTTGAGCCATGGGGTGAGAAATAAGTGGTCTGAGGAATGGAAAGTATGGGTTTTTTGATGATACAAATCTATAATGATTATGTGTCTTGTATGAATTTGGTGTGGGTTCCTAAGAAACCATGGGGTTGGGTCACATAAAATTTGGTTGTGCCCCCATGTTTGGAAAAGTTGGATTGTATGGCCCATATTTTCCCCAAATGGTGGATGAGGGCCACTTGAGGGATATTGATAGCCATTTATGGAGGAGTACCAAACTATGATAGGATAGGTGTATGGGATCCATATGAAACATGTGTAGTTCCTTGATGTGAGGGATCCATATCAAACATGTGTATTACCTTGATGGGAAACCATCCCAATAATATCGTTGATTGCATGTGACGTAACGAGGTTGGTTTGATTTAATGACCAATGGAAAGGAGCATTGAGTATGATGGTATATAGATACCCTAATTGGGCATAAATTATATCAAAATGTTGGGCTTTGAGGATGGCTTCATATTCAATCTATGACATGGTTTTCAGGTGTCTTTAGTGATCATGGGAAAAGGGACTTAAGGAACCCATCCAATAAAAATTTGGGTTTGATTTTGACTTTACACATTGTGCGCCATTGGAACCATCCATGAATGTGGTCAATGATATGTGTAGATGTGTTCTGTCAAAACTGCAAAAGAATATCCAATTCAAGGTCATGGTGGATAATAAGTTCAAAGTACGTTAAAATCACAGTGGAAATGGACCCAAAGGTGCTATGCATGCCTATTGGTAAGTTGACATACAATTTAGTTGTTGTACCTGTTAGGGTTCTTTGAAAGATTCTAAGATGGATATGTGTAAATGTGTTCTGTCAAAACTAGAAAAGAATATCCAATTCAAGGTCATGGTGAATAATAAGTTCAAAGTACGTTAAAATCATAGTGAAAATGGACCCAAAGGTGGTATGCATGCCTATTGGTAAGTTGACATACAATTTAGTTGTTGTACCTGTTAAGGTTTTTTGAAAGAGTCTAAGATGGATGGTACATTTCACTATTTTGTTGGATAAGAACCGGAGTTGAAATGCCATAAGTATGGTTGGTTGGATGGTCCCCTTATTATCCATAAAAATTTGGAAAGTTTGAAGGTAACTTAACTGACAATTGAGGCCATACTAAGTCATGCTATATAGGGTCATTAATAAGTTTATATAAAATAGGGGTATTTAAACTAGCCATAAATGGAAAAAATGTTTGAGGGCCTTACCATTATGTGTACTGGGGGACTTCCTTCATTTAATGTGGAATTATTGGGGATGAGTCCTTGTGGTGTGGTGTTGAGCAAGGCATGTTCAAGCACATCATATCTAATCATTGTTTCACATTGTTATATTTGTATCAATGAGACAATATGATCTTAGGATCTTATCTGAGAGAATAACGTGCACATCAATCAATCATAAGAGACAATAGATACAAAGATTTTTCCTCGGGGAAACCATAAAGGAGAAAACCCTGCAACTTCCTCAAAGATAGAATGAGCACCAATGGCAGCAGTATAACCCAAAGACAGAAAGATGATCTCCAACAGTTGTTCTCTCTCTCACTTGTGTGAGATCCTCTTCTCTCACCTATGTGCTATAGCTAGGTGAGTGTGTGTCTCAAATAGAGAGGCTCACTCTCTATTTATACTAGTTTCTGACTTGATAATTACTTACCAGGGCCAACTTGTCTAGGAGAGTCTAATAACCCTAGTGCCCCACAACTATGGGGACTTTACCCCTAACTTACAAAGGAGGGTTAATATATATGACTTTACATGACTTGATTACATTAATGATTCTCCCGATAGGAACATCAGGGACCAATGAAATACAATATATAAAATATACAAGAGAATACATTCCAAAGTTACAAATACATCAACACTCCCTCTTAACTAGGAAGGTATTCTCTTGACACAATTCATCAACACAAGTCTTCGTCACTGGATTATCATCAAAGCTGGATCATCACTGGATCATCATCAAAGCTAGATCATCATCATCATCACTGCTTCCACTATCTCGATCAAATGGTGCTATCTCTCTCATCATAGGAAGTTCTATAGAGCCAACCCTTTTTCATGTTGGTTGTAGGCCTAGCCTCCACGTAGGTATTCATCAACAAAGCCAACCCGTTTTCATGCTGCATGTATCTCTACAGAGCCATCCCTTTTTCATGTTGGATGTACCTCTATAGAGCCAGTACTTTTTCATACTGGATGTAGGCCTCTATAGAGCCAGCCCTTTTTCATGCTAGATGTACCTATACAGATCCAGTCCTTTTTCATACTAGATGTAGGCCACTACAGAGCCAGTCGTTTTTCATGTTGGATGTACCTCTACAGAGCCAGTCCTTTTTCATACTGGATGTAAGCCACTACAGAGACAACCCTTTATCATGCTGGATGTACCTCTACAGAGCCAATCCTTTTTCATACTGGATGTAGGCCACTACAAAGCCAGCCATTTTGCATTATGGCTGTACTTCTACAGAGCCAACCCTTTTTCATGCTGGATGTAAGTCACTACAGATCCAACCCTTTTTCATATTGGTGTTGATGTAATTGTAACTTCGGAACGGTATTCACTTGTATATATTATGTATTATACCTCTATGTTTATTCTAGGAATTGTTTGTAATGTAATTGAGTCATGTCATGCCCCGATGTTTTGATCGAGAGTTTCTATAATGTAAACAAGTCATGTCAAGTCATTGTGGTAACCCTCCTATTGATCAAGGGTTAAAGTCCTCGCAGTTGTGGGGCCCTAGGGTTATTAGACTCTCCTAGTGAAGTCGGCCCTAGTGAGTTATTGTCAAGTCAAGAATTAGTATAAATAAAGAGTGAGCCTCTATATTTATCACACACTCACTAACACTCAGTTGTAGAACATAGCTGAGGGAGAAGAAGTCGTTGGGGCTAGAAAGAAAGAGGCTACTGCTGTCAGGAGATCATCTTACTATTTTGGGGTTTTACTTTTGGTGCTGATTCTATCTCTGAGGAAGTTGCGGGGTTTTCTCCATTTATGGTTTCCCTGAGGAAAAACACTGTGTTCATTGTCTCTTGTGTTTGATTGTTGTGCTTTTTATTCTCTCAGTTAAAGATCCTAATATAATGCTAGCTTAAATGTTAAAAATCTAACATGGTATCAGAGCTAACCTCAAAAAAAGACACTATGCAGCTGTGATAACTAGGGCTTCCTACTTTTTGGATCTCTCTCCACAGATGTTCAGCAAAAGAAGGTTGGGCTGACTCTCCTCCCTAGGGTGCACCTTTCTGTCGAAGCAGAATCTGATTTTGAGCATTTTCAGTTTTTGACCTGACACTACTGCCAAAAATTAGGGATTTCCACAGAAGTGGAATTTTTTAGTAAGCCAAGGACTGGATTGATATCCTCCTCAAAATCGAAGTTTAGAAATCAAGATCAACTCATTTGGTGGGACAGAACTCCGGGAAAGTCAAACCCTAATCTGCTTCTGAACCAGCACTGCAGAAATCCAGCTCCAGATCCAGATCTGACATCTTAACCTGGTAAGATCTAAATCTTCTATATTTCCATTTGAGATTCTCAATTAAGATGTCTCATCATACCAAGCTTAATGAAAAGCTTGAGGGAGCTGATAACTTTTGAGCCTGGAAGTATAGGATCTCCCTAGTGGTCCTGGAAGAAAATGAGTTGGACTCCTACATCAATGAGGAGGTTCCAGTTCCAGAGGAAGATGAGGATAAGGCCTTACATAAGAAGAAGTTGGTTATGGATAAGAGGATTATTGCTGATTCAATCAAGGATCACCTCATACCATAGGTGTAATCCCTAAAGACACCTAAAGCCATGTTTGATGCCCTAACCAAACTATTTGAAGGGAAGAACATAAACCAGAAGATGAATTTGAGGAACCAGTTGAAGAATGTAAAGATCCAAAATGAGGAGACCATACAGTCATACTTTACAAGGGTCTCCCAGATGAAAGAACAACTTGAAGCAGTAGATGAAGAAGTGGAGAATGCAGAAATTGTGATGGCAACCTTGAACGGTCTCCCTAGGTCATGGGATTCTTTCATCCAAGGAATCTGTGCTAGAAAGAAGCTAATCAAGTTCAGTAGACTGTGGGAAGAATGTTGACAAGAAGAAGCTCGAATAGTAGCTCGAGAAGAAAATATGGGAAATGAAGATCAAGCTCTCACAGAACACTCCAAGAAAGGTAGAAGGGAAAATCATCATCACTAAGGTAAGCATTCTCATCAGAAAGATAATTTTGTGAAGAAGGATCCATCCAAACTTAGATTTTATACATGTGATGAAAGAGGACACTTTGCTAGAAATTGTCCCATGAATAAGAGTGGATCTAAGAAGAAGAAGAACTACAAAATAAGACATCATGCTCACACTACTTAGGATGATGATCCTCCCAGAAAGAGAGTAAAACAAGAAAGTGAAGACTCCTCAAGTGATGAAGAATATGTTCTAATATCCGCTCTCATGGGAAGTATCACACATGGAAGCAAAGATTGGCTTATTGATAGTGGGGCTTCCAAACACATGACAGGATTCAAGGAATCCTTTGAGAAACTATCCGAACATAATTCACCCCATAAGGTGAAACTTGGGGATGACTAACAATATCCCATAAAAGGTAGTGGTGAATCCTCCTACAATCTAGACTCTAGAAAGTCTATGAAAATGAAGGATGTCGTGTTTGTACCAGAACCTTCTCTCTATATCGGCCCTAGATGCAAAAGGCATGAGGATTTCATTTGTAGATGGCCAAGAGGAAAGACTATTGACGATGCAATAGTAATTGGAGAACAGGAAGGAGGATTATACAAATTGAAGGGCCATTCAGAAAAATCCTTGGTCCATGATATAGTAGAGCCAAATGAACTTTGGCATAGAAGGCTTGCACATGTGCATTACAGAGCACTACCACTTGCATGCATCTATGGGCAGAAGCTTCCAAAATAGCGGTGTATGTACAGAACCGTACTCCACATAGAGTACTCGAGACAAGACACCTGAAGAAGTCTTTTCCGGCAAGAAACCAGAAGTCAGACATCTCGGAATATTCGGTTGTCTAGTGTACATACACATTCCAAAAGAAAAGAGGACAAAGTTAGATCCTTCAAGAAAGAATGGTATATTTGTGGGATACTCTAAAAGCTCGAAGGGTTACATAATATACTTCTCAGGATTCAATAAGATCGACATCAACAAGGACGTAACATTTGACAAAGAATCGCTTACAACAAATCAAGAAAGAGACCTGCTGAAGATCCTGAAGAAACAAAAGCACCCAGAATTCATGACACAACCATGAACGAAGAAATTCAAGAAGAAGACCGAGAACTAGAAGAGCATATAGATCCACCTCAGGAGAAGAATCCTCATAAGAGGAAACCTGCTTGAGTACGAGAAGTTATCCAAGGTGCATAAAGATATGGGGATCCATAAGAGAATAACAGAGAAAGAAAGAGGACCAGGTCCTGCTCTAGGTATGTAGCTTTATTATGTGACTTCATCGATAAAGAACCTTCCAACTATGAAGAAGCGGAAAAAAGAAAAGAACGGAAGGATGCTATGATCGAAGAGTATCAATCGATCATGAAGAATGATGTTTGGGATGTTGTCCAAAGACCAGAAGGGAAATCTGTTGCAACTTCCAAATGGATCCACAAGATCAAGCATGTTGTAGATGGTAGCATAGAGAGATATAAAGCAAGATTCATGGCTCGTGGCTTCTCACAGAAAGAAGGAATAGATTATGAAGAAACCTTTGCACCTGTATCCAGATACACTTCCATCATATCAGTACTTTCTCTGGCTACAGTGATGAAATGGAAGATACACCAAATGGATGTCAAGATTGCTTTCTTGAATGGTGTTGATGTATTTGTAACTTCGGAAAGTATTCACTTGTATACCTTATGTATTGTACCCCGATGTTTATTCTGGGAAGTATCTATAATGTAATTGAGTCATCTCATGCCCCGATGTTCCGATTGGGAGATTCAATAATGTAAACAAGTCATGTAAAGTCATTGAGGTTAACCATCCATTGTAAGTCGGAGAAATAGTCCCCACATTTGTGTCAAGGTTAACCCTCCATGTTGATCGAAGGGAAAAGTCCCCACAGTTGTGGGGCACTAGGGTTATTAGACTCTCCTAGAGATGTCGGCTCTAGTAAGTAATTGTTAAGTGGGGCCAACATGTTAAAGTGGACATTAAGTGAACACAATAATATAAATAGAGAGTGAGCCTCTCAATTTATCACACACACTCACTCATTGGGGCGCATGAGTGAGAGAAAGAAGTAGTTCTCTCAAGTGAGAGAGAGAGAGAAGCTATGGAGATCATCTTTATGTTTTTGGGTTTTAATGCTGCCATTGTTTCCCATTCTATCTCTGAGGAAGTTGTGGGTTTCTCTCCTTTATGGTTTTCCCAAGGAAAATTCTTTGTGTCTCTTGTTTCTTGTGTTTATTGTTGTGCATGTTATTCTCTCAGATAAGATCCTAAAATAATGCTAATTTAAATGATAAAAATATAACATGGTATCAAAGCTAACCTAAGAAGAATACATTGTGTAGCTGTAGAATCTAGGGATTCTTACTTTTTGGGTCTCTCTCCACAATCCATCAGCAAAAGTATGCTAGGCTGACTCTCCATTGAAGGGCACATCTTTCTATCGAAGCAGAATTCGATTCCGGACATTTACAGTTTTTGGTGCGGGAGATTAGGCCTTCTTACAGAAGAGGAATTTTTTAGTGAGCCTAGCATAGGATTGTTGTCCTCATCAAAATCAAAGTTTAGAGACCTGGGTCAAGATTTTTGGTTGGGTGAAACTTCGGGAAAGTCAAACCCTAGTTTGACACCGAGCTAGAAAAACCCTAAAATACTAAAACTTATACATTTTGGTACATTCTCTATATCTCAGGATTGGATAAGGATCAGGAGCTGAAACATTCAGAGGCTGAAGATAACATTCTAATTTACACTGTTTCCAAAATTCAGCCTCAGATTCGCTATATTCTAGGAGATATGATCCCTCCAAGTTAGGGTTCCAGCCTCTTCCAGGATTCATCCCTAAACAGGACACCTGGGGAGAATTGCTATATCTTGGGCTACAAAGGTCCAAATGAAATTTCTAAAGATGTTCCAGAAAGGGCACAGACTTTACTTTTTATGGTATTAGTTTCAAACCCCGAATATGAAACAGTGACACGTGGCAGTCCATACAACTTCGCTATGCTGAACAGTATTGAAACAAGTCACCTTGGGAAAACGGTCATAAGTCCCAATTGGTGAAACCAACTCTGAGGAAACCTATGGAGTTGGAATAGGGATAGGTGAGGCTACTACGGTGTGAATTTTTAGACACAGAGGAGCAATAACTTCGGAGATACCACAGAAACAGTATCAAGCATTTCTGCAGAATAAATTGGTAAAATAGGGTTTCCTGTTCCGAGAGCTTCCCTCCACTGTTTTCAAAAAAGGAGTACATTGGACAGCTCACCTTGAATAGATCTATCTTTCTATCTAATCAGATCTGAAAGATTCCAAGTTTTTAAAATTAGGGTTTCTCTAACAAACCCTAGATCAGCCAGCTTCGGAACCAAGACGGACACCTCAAATCGGTAAGATCTAATCTTTTTCTATTTTCATTTGAGGTTCTCATTTCAAAGTGATCTATCACATCAGCTTGATGATAAGATTGTTGAAGTTGACAACTTCCAAGCATGGAAGTATATGAGCTCTCTGAAGAAAATGAATTGGACACCTACATAAGTAGAGAGGTTCCAGTTCCAGAGGGAGATGAGGCTAAAATCCTTACACAAGAAGAACTTGGTCAAGGCCAAAAAGATCTCTGTTGATTAAGTCATAGATCAACTTGTACCACAAGTGTCTTCCCTAAAGACACTGAAAGAGATTTTTGATTCCTTGAACAAGCTATTTGAAGGGAAGAACATAAATCAGAAGATGACCTTAAGAAACCAATTGAAGAATGTGAAGATCCAGAATGTAGAGACCATACAGTCATACTTTACACGGGTCTCTCAAATCAAAGAACAACTTGTAGTAGTAGAAGAATAAGTGGAGAATGCAGAAGTGGTGATAGCCACCTTGAATGGGCTCCCAAGATCATGGGATTCATTCATTCGAGGAATGAGTGCCAAAAGGAAGTGATTACTTTCAACAGACTCTGGGAAGAAGAAGAAGCTCAACTCATAATAAGAGAAGAGAAGATGGGAGCAACTGAAGATCAAGCTCTCACTATCCAAAGAAGATCCCTCAAGCGATGAGGAATATGAAGAACTCAACTCTTGAAGAACCTCTTATCCACCTTAGCATTTGGATAAAAAATGATTCTATTATGAATAAAGAAGATGATGAAGTTGAAGGCTCAAGAAGGAGCCTACCCACGAAACAAATAAAGATAAGTATTCAATTGTCATTTCATGATATTGTTTTGTTATGCATTTGTTTATATTCAGTTGATGTATTATGCATGATAGAATGTTTGTATTAATGACAGTATGCCACTAATATGCATGTGATGGATAAGTATCTCATTGTGCTATACAAACTCTCCATTGCTACTTATCTAGAATGAAACCTCTTTGCTAACATATTGGATTAGTGCACAATCTTAATGTTGTCCTCGTAGAGATAGAAGGCATCTAGAAAGTTTCCATGAGATATGGATGAATGTTGTATTGGCTAAAATAGTTGCATGATCATATATTTATGCATAAGAATTTGCCATTATGAAAATGCCTTATGAAATGTTTCTAACCATACAAATGCATTTGACTTGTAGGAAAGATCGCGTACAATCACCTACAAGCAAAGAAGGATGAGACTTGTTCCAAAGAACAAGTGACGGCAGTTCAAGATGAAGAATAATATGATGAATGTAGTGACATCATTGATGCAGAACCTTCCAGCCATGAAGAAGTAACCAAGAAGAAAGAAAAGACCAGTTCAAGAAGAATGATGTCTAGGTTGCAGTATCGATACATGAAGAGAAGTTCGTAGTTCCATCATGCAGTAAATGGAAACATTGTGGGATAAAAGGCAAGATTCGTAGCACAAGGCTTCTCACGAAAAGAAGGCATAGACTATGAAGAGACATTTGTAGCCAGTGGGAGTTGAGGCACATGACAGGGAGAATCATGTGCGCAAATGAATGAATGCTTTATACGAGCTCAAAAGACACCCATGGGATAATACATACATGAGGAGCTTGAAGAAGATGACAAGCTCACAGATGGGTGCGACAAGAACTTTTGAAAAGGTTCAAAATAGAGGATCTTGGTATCCAATGACCCTAGATGGATACATAGAATATTAGTAGCAGAGGAAGCTACTTGTCACTCCAGTACAGAATTTTTCAGTGCATAGAGTACGAAAGACAGAGGGAGTATGATTCTTCACTTCAGAGGGAGTGACTGCAGAAGATCCTAAGGTTCGACATGGTACAACAGG
This sequence comes from Pseudotsuga menziesii, assembly GCA_001517045.1. Lineage (NCBI taxonomy): Eukaryota > Viridiplantae > Streptophyta > Pinopsida > Pinales > Pinaceae > Pseudotsuga > Pseudotsuga menziesii. The sequence goes on along the minus strand of LPNX010711171.1, from coordinate 124,553 downwards.
ATGGACAGATTACTGATGACTCTAGGATTTACCGAGAGAAAATAGGATTCCAACCTTTGCTTCAAAGTTGAAGGAGGAAGACCAGTGATGCTCCTGTTATATGTCGATGACTTGTTCCTGACAAAAAAGAGGAACTCATTAAATTTGCAAGAAGAAGACTTGCTGCCGAATTCAAGATAAAGGACTTGGGGATGATGCACTATGTTCTAGGCATGGAGGTGTGGACAAGGGAAGTATGCAGTAGAGATCCTGAAGATGTTCAGGATGATGGACTACAAGGCCATGACCACATCTATGGCATCGAACCTGAATCTATTGAGTAATGCTTCATCAGAGACGGTTGACGCTACGATGTATCATGTGATGATTTACCTAACAAATACAAGAATAGATATTTGCTTTGCTATGAAGACATTGAGACATGTTCACCTGATGGTTGCAAAGCATGCAGTGAGGTACCTGAAGGGTATAGTTGATTATGGGATCAAGTATGAGGCGAATCAGAAGATTAACCTAGAGGGTTATGAGGATTCGTATTGGGGAGGAAGTGCCATTGATAGGAACAGCACTTTGAGGTGCTACTTCAGTATGGGATCAAGTGTGATCTCTTGGTTTGGAAGGATGGAGTCCTGCATGGCGCTGAGTATAGTTGTGTCAAAAGATGTTGCCACTTGCTATTTGGGAGAGAAGGGCAGTGAAGCTCCAGTATGTTGTGACGGACGAACAAATAGCTGATGTGTTGATGAAGCCATTGTCCATAGTGAATTTTGAGTACTTCAAGGAGAAGCTTAGTGTTCTCCAGATCGAGGTTCCCTCCAAGGGGAAATGATGAGTCCGAGAGCCATTCTGACATGGTGAGAGGATTAGGTTCCTTCCATGGTCAGATGCAAGGGTTGAGTCATTCTGTCATGGTGAGAGGATTGGTTCCTTCCATGTCAAATGTGAGTGCTGAGCCATTCTGATGTGACTGTAGGATTGGTTCCTACAGGATCAGATATAAGTGTTGAATGCCATTCTTGGAATGGAGGCACCTAGTCAGTTACTAGGAATAATCAGTCTGGGATGGAGGGCCATTCTGATATGACTGAGGGACATAGTCTCACATGACCAGATATAAGTGAAGGGCCATTCTGATGTGATTGAGGGATGTGTTCCCACTTGATCAGATATAAGAGCTGATGCCATTCTTTGGGAGAATGGAGGCACCTGGTCAATTACCAAGAATACTCGGTCTGGGATAGACAGCCATTCTGATATGACTGAGGGATGTAGTCTCACATGATCAGATATAAGTGTAGGGCCATTCTGATGTGATCCAGGTATGTGTTCCTGCTTGATCATATATAAGGGCTGATGCCATTCTCTGGGAGAATGCAGGCACCTGGTCAGTTACCAGGAATCCTCAGTCTGGGACTGAGAGCCATTTTGATGCGGTGTGTTTGCACATGGTCAGATGTAAGTGCAGTGCCCTTCCTATGTGGTTTGTTCGCACATGGTCGAATGTAAGTGCAAATCCCTTCCAATGCGGTGTGTTTGTTTGCACATGGTCGGATATAAGTGTTGAGCCATTCTGATGCAATGCGTTTACACATGGTCATATGTGAGTGCTGGGCCTTTCTGACAAGATGAGGTCAGATGTGAGTGTTGGGCGTGCCTTTCTAACAAGATGAGGTTAGATGTAAGAGCTGGGCAAGCCATTCTAACTTAGGGTCAGATATAAGCACTGAAGAAGATCTACATGGAGGCTAGGCCTACAACCAGCATGAAAAATGGCTGGCTCTATAGAAATTCCTATGACGAGAAGAATGAAGAGATAGCACCATTTGATTGAGATAGCAGAAGCAGTAATGATGATGATGATTCAGTGATGATCCAGCTTTGATGATGATCTAGATTAAGTGATGATCCAGACTTGATGATGATCCAGCAGTGATGATCCAGATCAAGTGATGATCCAGACCTGATGATGATCCAACAGTGACGATCGAGATCAAGTGATGATCCAGACTTGATGATGATCAGCAATGATGATCTAGATCAAGTGATGATCTAGTGATGATCCAGATCCAGTGATGATCCAGACTTGATGAAGATGACTTAACAATGAAGATGACTTGACGATGAAGATGACTTGACAATGAAGATGAATTGAAGACAAAGATGACTTGATGATTATCCAGATGATACAAAGAAGAAGACTTGTGTTGATAAATTGTGTCGAGAGAATACCTTCCTAGTTAAGAGGGAGTGTTGATGTATTTGTAACTTCGAAATGTATTCACTTGTATATCTTATGTATTGCACCCTGATGTTTATTCCGGGAAGTATCTATAATGTAATTGAGTCATGTCATGCCCCAATGTTCCGATCGGCAGATTCAATAATGTAAACAAGTCATGTAAAGTCATTGAGGTTAACCCTCCATTGTAAGTCAAGGCAATAGTCCCCACATTTGTGTCAAGGTTACCCCTCCTTGTTGGTCGGAGGGAAAAGTCCCCACAGTCGTGGGGCACTAGAGTTATTAGACTCTCCTAGAGATGCTAGCTCTAGTAAGTAATTGTTAAGTGGGGCCGACATGTTAAAGTGAACATTAAGTGAACGAAAGAATATAAATAGAGAGTGAGCCTCTCTATTTATCACACACACACTCACTCATTGGGGCGCATGAGTGAGAGAGAGAAGTAGTTCTCTCAAGTGAGAGGGAGAGAGAGAAGCTGTGGAGATCATTTTTATGTTTTCGGGTTTTACTGCTACCATTGGTGCTCATTATATCTCTGAGGAAGTTGCGAGGTTTTCTCCTTTATGGTTTCCCCAAGGAAAATTGTTTGTCTCTTGTTTCTTATGTTTATTGTTGTGCATGTTATTCTCTCATATAAGATCCTAAAATAATGCTAGCTTGAATGATAAAAATATAACAAATGGTGTAGTGGAAGAGGAATTATATGTAGAGAAGCCACTCAGTTTTGAGGCACATGACAGGGAGTCTCATGTGTGTAGATTGAAGAAAGGCCTGTATGGTTTGAAACAGGCACCCAGGACATGGTACGACAGAATTGATGGCTTTCTATCTAGTTTGGGATTTACCAAAAGTAAAGCAGATTCCAACCTTTACTACAAGGTTGAAGATGGTAAACCAGTGACACTCCTACTATATGTAGATGATTTGTTTGTAACAGGTATGGATGGGTTGATTGCTGATACAAAGAGGAAGCTTGATGCTGAGTTCAAAATGAAGAACTTGGGTATGATGCACTACTTTCTAGGCATGGAGGTGTGGCAGAATGCAGATGGAATCTCCCTTGGACAAGGGAAGTATGCAGTAGAGATCCTGAAGAGGTTTAGGATGATGGACTGCAAGGCCATGACCACACCTATGGCATCAAACCTGAAGCTATTGAGTGATTCTTCATCAGAAGCGGTTGATGCTACAATGTATCGTTAGATGATTGGGTCCTTGATGTACTTGACGAACACGAGACCAGATATTTGCTTTGATGTGAACACGTTGAGCCAGTTCCTGACAGATCCGAGACATGTTCACTTGATTACTACAAAGCATATTCTTAGGTACCTAAGGGGTACAGTTGATTATGGGCTTAAGTATGAGGTGAATCAGAAGATTAACCTGGAGGGTTATGTTGATTCAAATTGGGTAGGCAATGCCATCTATAGGAAGAGCACTTCAAGGTGTTGCTTCAGTATGTGATCAGGTGTGATCTCTTGGTTTAGCAGGAGGCAATCCTGTGTGGCACTAAGTACAGCTGAAGTAGAGTATGTCGCATCTTGTTCAGCTAGTTGTGAAGTAGTATGGCTGAGGAATCTGCTGTCTGATTTATTTGATCTCCAGTTGGATGCTACTTGTATATATTGCGAAAACTAGAGTTGTGTGAAGTTGTCGAAAAACCCCATGTTCCATGACAAGTCGAAGCATATCGAGATCAAGTATCACTATATCAGGGATATGGTGTAGAAAGGAGCAGTGAAGCTTTAGTATGTTGCGATGGATGAATAGATAGCTTATGTGTTAACAAAGCCATTAGCCAGAGTGAAGTTTGAGTACTTTAGGGAGAAGCTTGGTGTTCTCCAGATCGAGGTTCCCTCCAAAGGGAAGTGATGAGTCTGTGAGCCATTATGACATGGTGAGAGGATTGGTTCCTTCCATGGTCAGATGTAAGGGCTAAGCCATTCTGTCATGATGAGAGGATTGGTTCCTCACATGTCAGATATGAGTGTTGAGCCATTCTAATGTGAATGTAGGATTGGTTCCTACATGATCAGATATAAGTGTTGAATGCCATTCTTGGAATGGATGCACCTGGTCGGTTACCAGGAACACTCAGTCTGGGACTCAGGGCCATTATGATGTGATTGTAGGATTGGTTCCTACATGATCATATGTAAGTGCAGAGCCATTTTGAGGTGATTGTAGGATTGGTTCCTATATGATCAGATGTAAGTGCAAAGCCATTCTGAGGTGATTGTAGGATTGGTTCCTACATGATTAGATGAAGTGCAGAGCCCTTTCGACATGTAGGTAGGATTGGTTCCTCGCATGGTTGAATGTAAGTGTTGGGCCTTTCTAACATAGATGACTAGATTGGTCCCTCTCATTGTCAGATGTGAGTGTTGGGCCTTTCTGTTAGATTTTTATCATTTAACCTAGCATTAACTTAGGATCTTAATTGAGAGAATAACAAGCACAACAATCAAACACATAAGACAATGAACACAAAGATTTTCCTTGGGGAAACCATAAAGGAGAAAACCCCGCAAATTCCTCAGAGATAGAATCAGCACCAATAGAAAAGCCCCAAAAAATAGTAAGATGATATCCCGACAGCAGTAGCCTCTTTCTCTCTAGCCCCGGGAACTTCTTCTTCCTCAGCTATGCGCTACAACTGAGTCTGAGTGAGTGTGTGATAAATAGAGAGGCTCACTCTCTATTTATCCTAATTCCTGACTTGACAATGACTCACTAGGGCTGACTTCTCTAGGAGAGTCCAATAACCCTGTAGAAATTCTGACCAGCAATAGATTAATTTCACTCACAACAAATTACAATTGATCATGCAAAATTGTCAACAATGGAGACTGAAAATGGAGCTGTAACACAAAATTATATTAACTCAGTGCACAATAGCCAACCCTGTAATAACATAGGTTGCTGTATATATAGAATACATCAATAGGTCGAATGCATAAGGAGGCATCCAAAACTAGCATAAAGCAGGCTTATCCAAAATAGGCAAATCCCCCATAGGTGTAAAAAGCTGATCCCAAATCTGTCATGAGGCTCACGAATTGGCAAGGGCGCATGGGCAAGCTAATGAGTGGTGGAATGGCAGCTCATACATGCTTTTGCATGGAGGAAAGAGTGGAGGATGAAAGGGCAAGAAAACAAGTTCAGCTCACCTAGTCTTGCTTTCCTATGTGCCTTAAAACACTAAAAAAGCAGTCAATAAAGCAA
>LPNX010711171.1:32374-115280 GCA_001517045.1 Pseudotsuga menziesii | reverse complement strand
CTTGCACATGGTGGGACTCATGTACTAGGCAAATAAGACAAAAATAAATGAATTAATGTCTAAGTGGGTAATACTATGGGTTTGATTATTCTAACAAAACCTAGTGCCCCGAAATTGCAGGGACTTTAACCCTTGAATAATAGGAGGGTTACCCACAATGAATTGACATGACTTGTTTACATTATAGAACCTCCCGATAGGAACATCGAGGCATGACATGACTCAAATACATTATAAACACTTCTCAGAATAAACATCAGGGTACAAGACATAAGATATACAAGTGAATACCTTCTGAAGTTACAAATACATCAACACTCCCTCTTAACTAGGAAGGTATTCTTTCGACACAATTTCCAGCACTAGTCTTCATCTCTATATTGACTAGTTCATCTCATCATCTTCATCTTCAAGTTGTCTTCATCTTCAAGTCTTCATCGGCTTTCAAGTCTTCTTCAACTTCAAGTCATCTTTGTCTTCAACTCTTCTTCTAAGTCATCTTCTTCTTCAAGTCTTCTTCTAAGACATCTTCTTCTTCAAGTCTTCTTCATCACGGGATCTGGATCATCACGACTGCTGGATCATCACTATTGGATCATCACTGCTAGCTCATCATCATTGTATCATCATCAAGTATGGATCATCATCATCGGTGCTATCTCAAAATGGTGTTGTCTCTCGATTCTTCTCGTCATAGAAATTTCTACAAAGCCAGCCCTTTTTCATGTTGGTTGTAGGCCTAACCTTCATGTAAGTCTTCAGCGCTTATATCTGACCCTAAGTCAGAATAGCACGACTAGCTCTTACATCTAACCTCATCTTGTCAGAAAGGCACGCCCAGCACTCACATCTGACCTCATCTTGTCAGAAAGGCCCAGCACTCACATCTAACCATGTGGAAACACATCGCGCCAGAATGGCTCAGCACTTATATCCGACCATGTTCCAAAACACCGCATCGGAAGGGCTCTGAACTTACATCCGACCATGTTCGAAAACACCGCATCGGAAGGGATTTCCACTTACATCTGACCATGTTCGAAAACACCGCATCGGAAGGGCTCTTCACTTACATTCAACCATGTGTGAACACACTGCATCGAAAGGGATCTCAATCCCAGACTGAGATTCCTGGTAATTGACCAGGTGCCTCCATTCTCCCAAAGAATGGCATCAGCCCTTATATCTGACCAAGTGGGAACAAATACCTCAATCACATCAGAATGGCCATGCACTCATATCTAATCATGTAAGACTACATCCCACAGTCATATCAGAATGGCCCTTAGTCCCAAACTAAGTATTCCTGGTAACTGACCAGGTGCCTTCATTACAAGAATGGTCTTCAGCACTTATATATGATCATGTAGGAACCAATCCTATAGTCACATCAGAATGGCTCAGCACTCACATCTGACATGAAAGGAACCAAATCCTCTCACCATGAAAGAATGGCTCAGCCCTTATATCTGACCTTGGAAGGAACCTAATCCTCTCACCATGTCAGAATGGATCTAGGTCTCATTATTTCCCTTTGGAGGGAACCTCGATCTGGAGAACACCAAGCTTCTCCCTGAAGTACTCAAACTTCACTCTGGCCAATGGCTTTGTCAACACATCGGCTATATGTTCGTCCATTGCAACTTACTGGAGCTTCATTGCTCCTCTCTACACCATATCCCTGATATAGTGATACTTGATCTCAATATGCTTCGACTTGTCATGGAACACTGGGTTCTCCGACAACTTCACACAACTCTGGTTGTTGCAATATATACAAGTAGCATCCAACTGGAGATCAAATAAATCAAACAGTATCTTTCTCAACCACACTGCCTCGCAACTAGCTGAACAAGCTATGATATATTCTACTTCAGCTGTACTCAGTGCCACATAGGACTGCTTCCTGCTAAACCAAGATATCACACCCGATCCCATACTGAAGCAGCATCTTGAAGTGCTCTTCCTATCGATGGCACTACCTGCCCAATCTGAATCAATATAACCCTCCAAGTTAATCTTCTGATTCACTTCGTACTTGAGCCCATAATCAACTGTACCCTTCAGGTACCTAAGAATATGCTTTGCAGCAATCAAGTGAACATGTCTCGGATCTATCAGGAACTGGCTCAAGGTGTTCACAGCAAAGCAAATATCTAGTCTCGTGTTCGTCAGATACATCAAGGACCCAATCATCTGACGATACATCGTAGCATCAACCACTTCTGATGAAGCATCACTCAATAGCTTTAGGTTCGATGCCATAGGTGTGGTTATGGCCTTGCAGTCCATCATCCTGAATCTCTTTGGAATCTCTACTGCATACTTCCCTTGTCCAAGGAATATTCCATCCGCATTCTACCACACCTCCATGCCTAGGAAATAGTGCATCATACCCAAGTCTTTCATTTCAAACTCAGTAGCAAGTTTCCTCTTCGTATCAGCAATCAACCCATCCATACCTGTTACAAACAGATCATCCACATATAGTAGGAGTATCACTGGGTTTCCATCTTTAACCTTGTAATAAAGGTTGGAATTTGCTTTACTCTTGGTAAAGCCCAAACTGGATAGAAATCCATTAATTTTTCCGTACCATGTCCTGGGTGCCTATTTCAAAGTGTACAGGGCTTTCTTCAATCTACACACATGAGACTCCATGTCATGTGTCTCAAAACCGAGTGGCTGCTCCACCTACACTTCCTCTTCCACTACACCATTCAAGAAAGCAGTCTTGACATCCATCTAGTGTATCTTCCATTTCATCACTGCAGGCAAAGCAAGTACTGATCTAATGGAAGTGTATATGGCTACAGGTGCAAAAGTTTCTTCATAATCTATTCCTTCTTTCTAGGAGAAGCCACAAGCCACAAATCTTGCTTTATATTTATCTATGCTGCCATCTGCAGCATGTTTGATCTTGTAGATCCATTTGGAAGTTACAATGGACTTCCCTTCTGGTCTTGGAACAGGATCCTAGGTATCATTCTTCATGATCGATTGATACTCTCTGATCATAGCCTCCTTCCATTCTTTCCTTTCTGCCGCTTCTTCATAGTTGGAAGGATCTTTATCAATAATGTCACATAGCAAGGCTAAATAACTAGAGCAGGACCTAGTTCTCTTTCTTCCTCTATGTGTTTCTTCTGAAGCTCCATATCTTTCTGCACCTTGGATAATTTCATGTACCCAAGAAGGTTTCCTCTTGTGAGGATTCTTCTCCTGAGGTGGATCCACAGGTTCTTGAGGTTCTTCTAATTCTCGATCTACTTCTTGAATTTCTTCATTCATGGTTGTATCATGAATTCTTGGTGCTTCTGTTTCTTCAAGTTCTTCACCCGATCTCTTCCTGGATTTGATGTAGGTTGAATCTTCATCAAATGTTACATCTCTACTGATGTCGATCTTCTTGAACCCTGGGAAATATATTTTGTAAGCCTTCGAGCTTTCAGAGTATCCCACAAATATACCCTTCTTTCCTGAAGGATCTAACTTCATCCTCTTTTCTTTCAGAATGTGTATGTATACAGGACAACCAAATATTCTGAGATGGCTAACTTCTGGTTTCTTGCCGGAGAAAGAATTCTTTAGGTTTCTTGTTCTCGAGTACTCTGTGTGGAGTATGGTTCTGTACATACACTGATGTTCTGGCAGCTTATGCCCATAGATGCATGGGAAGATCTTGATCATGAAGCATGGCCCTTGCTGCTTCCATGATCATTCTATTCTTTCTTTCTGCAATCCCATTCTGTTGTGGATTATATGGAGTGGATAACTCCCTCTTAATCCCTGAGTCTTTGCATAGCTCTTTGAATTCATTTGATGTGAATTCTCAGCCATTATCTGATCGAAAGGTCTTGATCTTATTTTCTATGTGATTCTCGATCAAGGCTTTGAATTCCTTGAACTTGATGAATACTTCATCTTTGTTCTTCATAAAGTATATCCATGCCTTTCTAGAAAAATCATCAATAAAAGAAACATAGTATACATACCCTCTTAGTGAACTGGATGACATTGGACCGCATACATCGGAGTGGATGATTTCCAAGATTCCTTTTTCCTTGCTCTTGCTACTTGGGAAATGTCTTCTTTGTGTTCTTCCCTTTCGCACATCCTTTTCATACACCTTCATGTTTTGTCTACATTTCTGGGAGACCTTCAACAGCTTTGCTTGCAAGTGGTAGTGCTCTGTAATGCACCTGTGCAAGCCTTCTATGCCAAACCTCATTTGGTTCTATCGAGTCATGAACCAAAGCTTTTTCTGGTTGGCCCTTCAATTTGTATAGTCCTCCTTCTTGTTCCCCGATCACTACTGCATCATCGAAAGGCTTTCCCTTTGGCCACATGAGGACTTGGCCATCTACAAATGCAACCCTCATTCCTTTTGCATCCAATGCAGATATGGAGAGGAGTTCTTCTTTAGTCCAGGTATAGACAATACATCTTTCATCTTGATATACTTTCCAAAGTCTAGCTTGTATGAGGATTCACCACTAACTTTTATTGGATACCGGTAGTCATCTCCGACTTTCACCTTGTGAGGTGATTCATGCTCAGATAGTTTCACAAAGGATTCCTTGAATCCTGTCATATGTTTGGAAGCACCACTGTCTATAAGCCAATCATTTTTGCCATGTGTGATAGTTCCCGTGAGAGTGGAAATCAGAGCATATTCTGCATCACTTAAAGAATCATCACTGTCTTGTCTGTTTCTCTTTGTGGAAGGTTCATCATCCTCTGCAGAATGATCATGATGTCTTCTCTTATTTTCCTTCTTCTTATGAGAGCTACTTTTGTTTCTAGGACAATCTCTAGCAAAGTGTCCTCTTTCATCACATGTATAGAAAATGTACTTAGACTTATCTCTAGGCTTTCTAAAGTTATTCCTTTGGTGAGAGTGCTTACCTCTGTGGTGGCTAGATCTAGTTTTCTTGGATTGTGCTGTGAGAGCTTGATCTTCACTTCCCATCTTTTCTTCTCGAGCTGCTATTCAAGCTTCTTCTTGAGAGCATTCTTCCCATAGTCTGCTAAACTTGACTAACTTTTTTCTGGCACAAATCCCTTGAATGAAAGAGTCCCATGTCCTAGGGAGACCATTCAAGATGGCATTACAATCTATACATTCTCCACTTATTCATCTACTACTTCAAGTTGTTCTTTGATTTGGGAGACCCTTGTGAAGTATGACTGTATGGTCTCCGCATTCTAGATCTTCACATTCTTCAATTGGTTCCCCAAGGTCATCTTCCAATTTATGTTCTTTCCTTCAAACAGTTTGGTTAGGGCATCAAACATAGCTTTAGGTGTCTTTAGGGAGGACACCTGTGGTATGAGGTGATCCTTGATTGAATCGGCAATAATCCTCTTAGCCATAACCAACTTCTTCTTGTGTAAGGCCTTAGCCTCATCTCCCTCTAGAACTGGAATCTCCTCATTGATGTAGGAGTCCAACTCATTTTCTTCCAGGACCAGGGAGATCCTATACTTCCATGCTCACAAGTTATCATCTCCCTAAAGCTTTTCATCAAGCTTGGTATGATGAGACATCTTAACTGACAATCTCAAATGGAAATACAAAAGATTTAGATCCTACCAAGTTAAGATGTCATATCTGGATCTGGAGCTGAATTTCTGCAGTGCTGGTTTAGGAACAGATTACAGTTTGACTTTCCTGGAGTTCTGTCCAACCAAAAACTTTGATCTTGATCTCTAAACTTCGATTTTTAGGAGGAGATCAATCCATGCCTAGGCTCACTCAAAAATTCCACTTCTGTGGAAAGCCCTAATTTTCAGCAGCAGTGTTGGGTCAAAAACTAAAAATGCTCAGAATCATATTCTGCTTCGATACAAAGATGCGCCATATAGAGGAGGGTCAGCCCAACCTTCTTTTGCTGAAAATATGCGGAGAGAGATCCAAAAAGTAGGAAGCCCTAGTTTCCGTAGCTGCACAGTTTCTTCTTCTCAGGTTAGCTCTGATACCATGTTAGATTTTTATCATTTAAGCTAGCATTAACTTAGGATCTTAACTAAGAGAATAACAAGCACAACAATTAAACACATAAGATAATGAACACAAAGATTTTCCTCAGGGAAACCATAAAGGAGAAAACCCCGCAACTTCCTTAGAAATAGAATTAGCACCAATAGCAAAGCCCCAAAAAACAGTAAGATGATATCTCGACAGTAGTAGCCTCTTCCTCTCTAAGCCTAGGAACTTCTTCTTCCTCAGCTATGCGCTACAACTGAGTGTGAGTGAGTGTGTGATAAATAGAGAGGCTCACTCTCTATTTATACTAATTCTCGACTTGACAATGACTAACTAGGGCCGACTCCTCTAGGAGAGTCTAATAACCCTAGTGCCCTGTAACTGCGGGAACTTTAACCCTTGAACAATAGGAGGGTTACCCACAATGACTTGACAAGACTTGTTTACATTATAGAACCTCCTGATAGGAACATCGGGGCATGACATGACTCAAATAAATTATAGACACTTCCCAGAATAAACATCAGGGTACAAGACATAAGATATACAAGTGAATACATTCCAAAGTTACAAATACATCAAAACTCCCTCTTAACTAGGAAGGTATTCTTTCAACACAATTTTCAGCACTGGTCTTCTTCTCTGTATCGATTAGATCATCTCATCATCTTCATCTTCAAGTTGTTTTCATCTTCAAGTCTTCATCATCTTTCAAGTCTTCTTCATCTTTGTATTCAAGTCTTCTTCTAAGTCTTCTTCTTCTTCAAGTCTTCTTCATCACGACTGCTGGATCATCATCACTGTATCATCATCAAGTCTGGATCATCATCATTAGTGCTATCTTAGAATGGTGCTATCTCTCGATTCTTCTTGTCATAGGAAGTTCTACAGAGCCAACCCTTTTTCATGCTGGTTGTAGGCCTACCCTTCGTGTAGGTCTTCAGCACTTATTTCTGACCCTAAGTCAGAATGGCCTGCCCAGCTCTTACATCTGACCTCATCTTGTCAGAAAGGCACGCCTAGCACTCACATCTAACCTCATCTTGTCAAAAAGGCCCAGCACTCACATCTGACCATGTGTAAACACATCGCGCTAGAATGGCTCAGCACTTATATCCGACCATGTTCGAAAACACCACATTGGAAGGGCTCTGCACTTACATCCGACCATGTTCGAAAACACCACATCGGAAGGGCTCTACACTTACATCCAACCATGTTCAAAAACACCACATCAGAAGGGCTCCACAGTTACATTCGACCATGTGCAAACACACCACATCGAAAGGGCTCTCGGTCCCAAACTAAGGATTCCTGGTAACTAACCAGGTGCCTCTATTCTCCCAGAGAATGGCATCAGCCCTTATATCTGATCAAGTGGGAACACATCCCTCAATCACATCAGAATGGCCATGCAGATCCAGATCCAAATCCAGATGAAGATGACTTGAAGATGACGAGGAATCGATGATGATCCAGATGATATAGAGAAGAACACTTGTGTTGCTAAATTGTGTTGAGAGAATACCTTCCTAGTTAAGAGGGAGTGTTGATGTAATTATAACTTCGGAATGTATTCACTTGTATATCTTATGTATTGTACCCCGATGTTTATTTTGGGAAGTGTTTGTAATGTAATTGAGTCATGTCATGCCCCAATGTTTCGATCGAGAACTTTTATAATGTAAACAAGTCATGTCAAGTCATTTTGGGTAACCCTCCTATTGATCAAGGGTTAAAGTCCCCGCAGTTGTGCGGCCCTAGGGTTATTAGACTCTCCTAGTGAAGTCAGCCCTAGGGAGTTATTGTCAAGTCGAGAATTAGTATAAATAGAGAGTGAGCCTCTCTATTTATCACACACTCACTCACACTCAGTTGCAGAGCATAGATAAGTGAGAAGAAGTTGTTGGGGCTAGAAAGAAAGAGGCTATTGTTGTTGGGAGATCATCTTACTGTTTTGGGATTTTACTTTTGGTGTTAATTCTATCTCTGAGGAAGTTGTGGGGTTTTCTCCATTTATGGTTTCCCCGAGGAAAAACATTGTGTTCATTGTCTCGTGTTTGATTGTTGTGCTTTTTATTCTCTCAGTTAAAGATCATAATAAAATGCTAGCTTAAATGTTAAAAATATAACAGCTGGATGTACTTCTACAGAGCTAGTCCTTTTTCATATCAGATGTAGGTCTCGGCATTTATATCTGACCATGGGAGGAACCAATCCTACCACCATGTCAGAAAGGCACAGCACTTACATCTGACCATGGGAGGAACCAATCCTACCACCATGTCAGAAAGGCTCATGGACCCATCACTTCCCTTTGGAAGGAACCTTGATCTAGAGAACACCAAGCTTCTCCCTGAAGTACTCAAACTTCACTCTGGCTAATGGCTTGGTCAACACATTAGCTATCTGCTCATCCGTCGCAACACACTAGAGCTTCACTGCTCCTCTCTGCACCATATCCATGATATAGTGATATTTGATCTCGATATACTTCGACTTGTCATGGAAAAAGGGTTCTCCAACAACTTCACACAACTCTGGTTGTCGCAATATATACAAGTAGCATCCAACTGGAGATCAAATAGATCACACACTAACTTCCTCAGCCACACTGCCTCACAACTAGTCAAACAATCTACGACATACTCTGCTTCGGTTGTACTTATTGCCATGTAGGACTACTTCCTGCTAAACCAAGAGATCACACCTAATCCCATACTGAAGCAGCACCCCAAAGTGCTCTTCCTATTAATGGAACTACCTTCCCAATCTGAATCAACATAACCCTCCAGGTTAATATTCTTATTCGCCTCATACTTGAGCCCATAATCAAATGTACCCTTCAGGTACCTTAGAATATGCTTTGCAGCAATCAAGTGAACATGTCTCGGATCTATCAGGAATTGGCTCAATGTGTTCACAGCAAAGCAAATATTTGGTCTTATGTTCGTCAGGTACATCAAGGACCCAATCATATGACGATACATTGTAGCATCAACCGACTCTAATGAAGCATCACTTAATAGCTTCAGGTTCGATGCCATAAGTGTGGTCATAGCCTTGCAGTCCATCATCTCAAACCTCTTCACGATCTCAACTGTATACTTCCCTTGTCTCGGGGAGATTCCATCTGCACTCTGCCACACCTCCATGCCTAGAAAGTAATGCATCATACCCAAGTCTTTCATCTCAAACTCGATAGCAAGCTTCCTCTTCATGTCAATAATCAACCCATCCTCACCTGTCACAAACATGTCATCTACATACAGTAGGAGTATCACTGGGTTCCCTTCTTCAACCTTGTAGTAAAGGTTGGAATTTTCTTTACTCTTGGTAAATCCCAAACTAGTCAGGAAGCTGTCAATCTTGTCGTACCATGTCCTGGGTTCCTATTTCAAACCATACATGGTTTTCTTCAATTTACACACATGAGTGTCCCAGTCATGTGTCTCAAAACTGAGTGGTTGTTCCACATACGCTTCCTCTTCCACTACACCATTCAAGAAAGCAATCTTGACATCCATCTGGTATATCTTCCATTTCATTACTGCAGCCAGAGCAAGTACTGATATGATGGAAGTGTACATGGCTACAAGTGCAAAATTTTCTTCATAATCTATTCCTTCTTTCTGAGAGAAGCCACGAGCCATAAATCTTGCTTTATTTTCTTTATGCTGCCATCTGCAGCATGCTTGATCTTGTAGATCCACTTGGAAGTCACAACAAACTTCCCTTCTGGTCTTGGTACACCATCCCATTCTTCATGATCGACTAGTACTCCTCGATCATAGCATCCTTCCATAGGCTTTCTTCTATGCTGCTTCTTCATAGTTGGAAGGTTCTTTATCAATGATGTCACATAATAGGGCTACATATCCGGAGTAGGACCTAGTTCTCTTCCTTTCTCTATGCATTTCTTCTAGAGCCCCATATATTTCTGCACCTTGGATAGCCTCTCATACCCATGTAGGTTTCCTCTTGTGAGGATTCTTCTCCTGGGGTGAATCTACAAGTTCCTGGGGTTCTTCTATTTCTCGGTCTTCTTCTTGAGTTGCATCATTCATAGTTCTATCTTGAATCTTGGGTGTTTATGCTTCTTCAAGGTCTTCAACATGTCTCTTTCTAGATTTCTTGTAAGCTGATTATTTGTTAAATGTTACGTCTCTACTAATGTCGATCTTCTTAAATCCTAGGAAGTATATTCTGCAAGACTTCGAGCTTTCACTATATCCCATAAATATACCCTTCTTTCTTGAAGGATCTAATTTTGTCCTCTTTTATTTCGGAATGTGTATGTACACTGGACAGCCAAATATTCTGAGATGGTTGACTTCTGGTTTCTTGCTGGAGAAGACTTCTTCAAGTTTCTTGTTCTCAAGTAATCTATGTAGAGTACAGTTCTGTACATACACAACTGTCTTAATAGCTTCTTCCCATAGAGGCATGGGAAGATCTTGATCATGAAGCATTTCCCTTGCAACTTCCATAATCGTTCTATTCTTCCTTTCTGCAACCCCATTCTATTGTGGATTATATGGAGTGATCAACTCCCTCTTAATCCCTGAATCTCTGCATAATTATTTGAATTCATTCGATGTGAATTCTCCACCATTGTCTGATCGAAAGGTCTTGATTTTATTTTCTGTGTGGTTCTTGATCAAGGCTTTGAATTCTTTGAACTTGCTGAATACTTCATCTTTGTTTTTTAAGAAGTATATCCATGTCTTCCTAGAAAAATCATCAATGAAATAAACATAGTATACATACCCACTCAATGAACTGGATGACATTGGACCACATACATCAGAGTGGATGATTTCCAAGATTCATTTTGCCTTGCTCTCGCTACTTGGAAATGTCTTCTTTGTGTTCTTTCCTTTCACACATCCTTTGCAAACACCTTCATGTTTTTCCTGTATTTCTGGAAGACCTTCAACGGCTTTTCTTGCAAGTGGTAGTGCACATGTGCAAGCCTTCTGTGCCAAAGTTCATTTGGCTCTACTGATTCATGGACCAAATCTTGTTCTGGTTGGCCCTTTAATTTGTATAATCCTCCTTCTTTCTCTCCAATCACAACTGCATCATTTATAGTCTTTCCCTTTGGCCACATAAGGACTTGGACATCTACAAATGCAATCCTCATGCCTTTTGCATCTAATGTAGAGATGGAGAGAAGGTTCTTTTTTAGTCCTGGTACAAACAGAACATCCTTCATCTTCATAGACTTTCCAGATTCTAGCTTATAGGAGGATTCACCACTACCTTTTATGGGATATTGGTAGTCATCCCCAAGTTTCACCTTGTGGGGTGACTCATGTTCAGATAGTCTCACAAAGGATTCTTTGAATCCCGTCATATGTTTGGAATATCCACTGTCTATGAGCCAATCATTGCTTTCATGTGTGATAGTTCCCATGAGAGCAGAAATCAAAACATATTCTTCATCACTAGAAGAGTCTTCTTCTTTGACTTTCTTTCTTGGAGGTTCATCATCTTCTACAGTATGAGCATGATGTCTTCTTTTGTAGTTCTTCTTATTTTGAGAGCCACCTTTGTTTTTGGGACAGTATCTGGAGATTTGTCCTTTCTCATCAAATGTGTAGCATCTGATCCTAGATAGATCTCTTCTAGTGTTATTATGGTGTGAATGCTTACCTCTGGGATGATGATGGTCCCTTCTGGTTTTCTTGGCGTGTATTGTGAGAGATTGATCTTTATTTCCCATCTTTTATTCTCAAGCTATTATTCGAGCTTCTTCTTGTGTGCACTCCTCCCACATCATACTGAAGCTGATTATCTTTCTTCTAGCAGAAATCCCTTGAATGAAAGAGTCACATGACCTAGGGAGACCATTCAAGGTCGTCATCACAATTTCTGCATTCTCTACTTCTCCATCTACTGCTTCAAGTTGTTCTTTGGTCTGGGAGACCCTTGTAAAGTATGACTGAATAGTCTATGAATTCTGGATCTTCACATTTTTCAATTGATTTCTCAAAGTCATCTTTTGATTTATGTTTTTCCTTTCAAATAGCTTGGTCAAGGCATCGAACATCTCTTTAGGTGTCTTTAGGGAGGACACCTATGGTATGAGGTGATCCTTGATTGAATCAGAAATAATCCTCTTGGCCTTGACCAATTTCTTCTTATGTAAGGCCTTAGCCTCATCTCTCTCTAGAGCTGGAACTTCTCCACTGATGTAGGAGTCCAATTCATTTTCTTCAAGAACTAGTGAGATCTTACACTTCCATGCTCGAAAGTTATCATCTCCTTCAAGCTTTTCATCAATATTGGTGTGATGAGACATATTAAATGAGAACCTCAAATGGAAATACAAAATATTTATATCTTACCAATTTGAGAAGCTGAAACTGGATCTAGAGCTGATCTTCTACAGTGCTTGTTCTCTGGTTCAGGGGCAAATTAGGGTTTGACTTTACCAAAGTTCTATCCAACCAAAAACTTTGATCTTGGTCTCTAAACTTCGATTTTGATGAGGAGAGCAATCCTATGCTGGGATCACTCAAAAATTCCACTTTTGTAAAAAGCCATAATTTCCCGCAGCAGTGACAGGTCAAAAACTGAAAATGCTCAAAATTAGATTTTGCTTCGACTGAAAGATGCGCCCTTCAATGGAGAGTCATCCTAGCCTCCTTTTGTTGATGGAATTATGGAGAGAGACCCAAAAAGTAAGAATCCCTAGCTTCTGCAGTTGCACAGTGTCTTCTTCTCAAGTTAGCTCTGATACAATGTTATATTTTTATCAATTAGACAATATGATCTTAGGATCTTGTCTGAGAGAATAACATACACAACAATCAATCACAAGAGACAATAGACAAAAACATTTTCCTCGAGGAAACCATAAAGGAGAAAACCCCGCAACTTCATCAGAGATAGAATGAGGACCAATGGCAGCAGTAAAACCCAAAGACAGAAAAATGATCTCCAACATCTGTTCTCTCTCTCACTTGTGTGAGCTCCTCTTCTCTCACCTATGCACTATACATTAGAGGAAATTTGAGGTCTAAAATGGGCCTTATAAGAAAACGTGCCAACAATAAGTTCTTATGAGTTGGAATTCAAGAACCAATAGAATTTCAATAAAATGAGTCAACCATAATGGTTGAATTGATATATTTGTCATAAAGAAAAACTACTTTTTTGTTCGTATTTTCGACATATCTCCCTGTGTTTTTACTCAAATTTCGATCGAGGGAGCTCGTTGGATGCGGAATTTGATTCTGCATCCAACGAGTGCCCACACTGTATACTTTTGACAGACCCCTCCACCCCAAAAACAAGAAATACCTGAAAAAATGTGATGATGATGTCATCATCATGTTTTTTCAGGTATTTCTTGTTTTTGGGGTAGAGGGTCATCATCACGTTTTTCAAGTATTTCTTGTTTTGGGGGTAGAGGGTCATCATCATCACGTTTTTTTAGGTATTTCTTGTTTTGGGGGTGGAGGGGTTTGTCAAAAGTATACAGTGTGGGCACTTATTGGATGCAGAATCAAATTCCGCATCCAACGAGCTCTCCCAATCGAAATTTGAGTAAAAACACAAGGATATATGTCGAAATTACGAACACAAAAAGTAGTTTTTATTTCTTCCTCCAAAATTAATAAATATTATTTTATTATTTTAACTATTATTTTATTATTTTAACTGTTATTTTATTATTTTCCTTAGGAGACCCATTTTAGACCTCAAAATTCCTCTAATGGCTGGGTGAGTGTGTGTCTCAAATAGAGAGGCTCACTCTCTATTTATACTAGTTTATGACTTGACAATTACTTACCAAGGATGACTTCTCTAGGAGAGTATAATAACCCCATTTCCCCACAACTATGGAGACTTTACCCCCGACTTACAAAGGAGGGTTAATCTCTATGACTTTACATGACTTGATTACATTAAATATTCTCCCGATAGGAACATCGAGGACCAATGAAATGCAATATATAAAATATACAAGTGAATACATTCCAAAGTTACAAATACATCAACACACATGTGTGCACGTTAATTGATGGCCTTCCTTGGAGAAGGTGAGGGGAAGGTGTAGTAGGAATTCCATCTCTAATGGGAGGGAGGATCTGAAACCTCAAAGAATATAGGAAGGTTGTATATCTACTATTGTGAAATATGTGATGGAAGAATGTGCAAAATGAGGAACTAACTAAAAAATAGCAAATGAAAAAATATGATGGTCATATATAACCGATGCAAAAAATGGTGCGATAATGTTTGTTGAATGAGCATAAATATGGATTTTTAGTGTGTATGTTTCTTGATTACATATGTTTCTTTGTAATTTAGAGAAACAATAATGTCATCCTATCTTGACTTATTGTTCTTCCTCTCAAAATTAGTCACTAAGACTTCCAATGTATTTATTGTTGGATGCTAATGAACCCACTGAAGATGGCTAGTGAAGGTATGAATGAATTGGTTATAATGATGGCTGTTGGAGCTATGCTCCAGAAGGATTGGCAACATTTCAAATAGGAAAAAAAATCCACTCATGTGCAAATGCATCCCACAAATCCCACTTGGTGAAAATCATACCTTTTAGCTACTAAGATACCACCTCAAGTGTGGATAATAGGTTCGGCCTCGAATCATCAATGTGACCTTGACTTTATTGCCCTTGAGCACAACGATTTTTTATTCAAGTTTGATAACACTTACTTATAATAGCTTTTTAAAAGTTTCCTAAAGGTCAACAACCCCTATTATTTCATATGAAAAATATTGAAGGCATCCTTTGGATGCCTAGCCCAAACTATACAAAAATTTGTGACCTGTTGGTAGATGAATTTAGATTAGTTCAAGAAGTGAGTTGATTTTACATGGTAATATTTGATTAAGGTGTAATAAGGAAGGTATTTCAAACCTCTCAATGTTTTTCATTCATCAATATCGCTTTAAGGGTGGAAGATGAATATTGTACTTCAAGTAGAAGAGTCATTAGGTCCCTTGGTGTGTGATTGATGATAATGATTGAAGTAAAGAATGGTTTGCAAATAAATTTATTAAAAAATGAAGGAGATACTAACATGTTTGGTTTAGTTACACCTTCTTAAATAGTTTCTTTCTAAAGTGTACAATTGTTTTGCAAAAGGAAACTAAAAAAAGCAAAGTGAAAAGGGAGGTATTTCTCTTTTGTGGCCCTCTTTTACTAGCCAAGATTACTTTAGGGGCACAAGGAAAAGAGAATACTAGGATTGCAATATTTTTTAGGTCCCTTATTTGTGTGAATAGTCGACTTGATCTAAATTGTTTTAAAAATAAATAAATATGCTAAGAGCTTAGAGTATAAACTACTCCAAGGTAACTCATTTGCCTAGACTAATATTTCTTATAACTTGAAATAAATTGTGGCAATCTACTCTATTGTAATATAGGACATTCCTAGTGACCTCCTAAGCTCAATTCCTAGAAAAAAATGAAAGTTGCAAAAGATAACTTTGCCCCCTTATTTAAACTAAGTGAATTTAAATCCCTAAGTAAGTAAAAAGAACTTTATGGTTGATTTTAATTCTTAAGCAATGCCAACAACAATGTGGACTATATTTGTGAATTAGAACAAGTTGAAAAATTGAAAGTTTGAATAACCATGCATGTTTTGGGATATTAGATTCATGGTAGTGTGGATTACCTACTAAACTAGTCACGTGGAAAATTCTACTCTTGGTTCATGTTGCATTGTGAGTAAGAGGTTAAAATACTCGTATGGTATGTCCATGTGTATGTGAATATAGAGGAGTAGCAAGATAGAGTGATTTTTTAAAAACTAGTTGTTTCTTGTTTCTTGCATGGATGAGAAAATGAGAAAACTTGGATTTCAACCTACAAAATTCAATGCTAAGTGTAAAAAATCAAGATAATTATCCTACAAGATCCCCAAGTCATTTAATAAACAAAAAAACAACCTAAATATGTAAAAAAAAAACATAAAGTGGAGCCATCAATATTATTGTGGGAAAAATGGACAAAGTGTGGGAAATCCTTCCTTCCCTTATAGGTAGCAGCCAAGGAAATAGTGTGATATGATGGTTAGTAAGTCAAATAAACAATGGTGAATCTATTAAAGGAATAACAACACATATAATGATTACTTGGAAGATAAAACTTGCATGAATAAGACAAAAACACAACAAATATATGAGCTTCAACCAAATGTTTATGTTCAATGGAAAAGATTCAATAAAATGGTGTCACCTAGGAGAATGTTGATTGAAAATGGTATCCAAGAATCCCTTTGGAAGGGTCCTTTGATCTCTCTCAAATTCTTGTTAACTAACTTAGGATGATGAAGGAAAAGACATTATTCTTGAGGAAGAAGTTAAGTAAGCTTGGAATGCCAATGATGATAAGAATGAGGTTTAAAGATGATTCTCTCAATACAATTCTTGTATAATAAATTTTCTCTTGATTTATTCTTATGAAATGCATGCTCATGGATTCTTTTCATAGGCCAAATGAAGGTCCCCTAACAACTAGTTATTCATGTGAATTCTCTTTTCCATGAAGTGACTTCAAGGTACAAGTATGGGGTTATTGAATTCCCAAGCATGTGAAGGAATCCAATTCAAATTCCTTGGAGCCAAAATGTGGTTGCAAAGATTTGAATGTGCCGTGAAATTTAATGGTCTATATGTTGATACAACCACATTGTTTTTGAGGGATTTTCTGTACAATTTTGTGTGAGTTGTCTTTGACAAACCCACACATTACATAATTTTCAATTGACAAACCCATATGGTTGGCTTGAATTATGATTCAATCATTCATTTCTTTGTTTCATATG
Source organism: Pseudotsuga menziesii (assembly GCA_001517045.1). Classification (NCBI taxonomy): domain Eukaryota; kingdom Viridiplantae; phylum Streptophyta; class Pinopsida; order Pinales; family Pinaceae; genus Pseudotsuga; species Pseudotsuga menziesii. The sequence goes on along the minus strand of LPNX010711171.1, from coordinate 98,472 downwards.
TTGATTTAATTAATGAAGAATTCATGTGAGTTTCATGTTGTATGTCGATTATGTTTCTCTACAATAATCATCGAAATGTCGCATGTGTGCAAAATTAGGTGATAACACCTCCCCTGGGACTTGTTGTCACTATCCCTTTCCCCATTTGGGGAAATTTGTTAGCCTTTCCTTTACAGGAACGTAGATTTCATGGGAACTAATATCACCATGTTTACACCTCTTATGCCTTGAATAGATTCTATCACTAGCTACCACGATTATATAAGGACATGTATTTTCCTATTAATCTCTCTCTCATGCTTCCTTTATGACATTTCCTTCATACTATAACTATTGTGTTTGTTCCATAATAATTATAATTTCATAGTCTAGTTTCTATCTTACTTTTGTAGTAATTAGGATTACTCATAACATTTTGTTTCATATTCTAACTATTATTCCCCTTACATGTTAGTTATATTTACATACCCTCCAATTTGGATGTTTAGATGACGTTTTGATTTCATAGTAATTCGGCCTATTTGTATCCCCTCCCATGATTCTTTTCTTATCACATGTTTAATTTTTTCTTGATCTATTTTTTACCTTTCTTTACATATGATTGACATCATAAAACTTCCTACATATATGTGTTTTAGATTTTCTCTCTCAAGCCAATTCTCAAGGAATGGGGTCACATGCACATGCTAGGTTGATGAATTGGTTAGTCTATGATGACCCTATCACAATCAAAACAATTAACTTGTACTATGAACACTAGTAGGATCCTCCCATGCATCATTTATTTCCTATTGTTAGCAGGTTCTTTTATCTTTGTCTTTTATTCCCTTGTTTATTTGTTCTCCTTTTTTAGCTCACTATCGTTCCATATTATCGATAGCAACTTTTGCAAGGATGGACATAATTAGTGTAAAGACTTTTCAGTTTAGTTTTCACATTATGCACATGCAGTATATGATTGTGACCTTCTTTTGTGGGATTGTTGTATGTAACCTACCCAATGATGAGATTATTACTTCTCTAATGTCCTTATGTGCTAGATCACTTTGTGTCATCCTTACCTTAGCTTATAAGAGTATCCTATTAGTGATGTCTATTGATTGTGTAGGGTCCCTTATCACTTTTTCCTCTACCACTTTGGCCTTTAGTTGTTGGTTTGGTTCAAATTGACCCTTTAGAGAAATAATTTTGTGTATCTCCTTATTTTATGGGTCTATTTTGGGGTGTGAACCATTAATTGGGTTTATAGTTACTTGGGATGATTTGTTACTAGTCCTTGTTTGCCCAAATTTAGTTCAAAGCACTAAGTGAATTACAACATAATTGGCAGTATCACAACACCTGAAATAAAGAGCATGAATTTAGGGAATTTCTCATGGCATGACCTTATAAAATCGTAGTATGTGGTCAATTGTGTGGTTTAGTGCATGTCATTCTCTCTAAAAATTAGTTGAACATTCATTAGTGACTTTAGGCCATTCCCTTTCCTATTTATATTGATTCATTCCTCTTTGTAATATCTCTCTCTTGATCTTTTCTAATATTATATCTTTGAAACTCTATATTGCAAGTACAAAATTGAATTGGTGTCAAATATTGATATAGCTTCCTAACTCTTCTTCCATGCTACTTGTTTACTTGTTATATGTCTTCTCCAACACCTCTTCTTATGCAACCAAGTCCCCAAAATAACATCAAAAGAGTAGAAATAGAGAAGAAGAGAGTAATCCATGCATTAACAATGAAGAACAGAGATAAATAGCAATCCTATTTGACGGAGGAACCTCCTTACACAATGTACTAAGTACAAAAGACAAGATACAATACAATACTTACTCAAATGAAAATATATCCTTCCTATAAATAGGAGACAAACATGTATAATAACAACTAATAGACCCACTAATAGATCCAATCCGACATCAATAATATGTAGTACACCACCATATAGGAGGTAAATTTCCCCACTATAGGGGAGACTATGCCCAATATTTAGGGCTCAACATGCCCCTCCCCTTTAGACAAGTGTTGTCCTCAATGCTTGGGTAGTTGTGGATGCATTTGTATGAAGGCATCGTCTTCCCATGTCAAATATATAGCTGTTAAGTTCTTCCACTTGATGAGGTACTCAATAATAGCTTGATTTCGTAGTTGTTTGTTACTTGTTTCAATGATTTGTTCAAGTTCCCATGTGATTTTTCCTTCTTAAAAACTCCTTTGATTGTAATGTTGGTCTACCTATTGTTTCACCTTGTTTTCAGGCATCTTCAATAATTGTATATTACTTGTCAGTTGTCTATGTGATCTACCACTGCTTGAACTATAGGTTTTCCTTCTTCAAACCTTCATTGGAAGATTGTTTTATGGTTGAATTGGACGGAGATCAATTTAAAATTTAACCTCCTCTAGGTCTACAAGTTTGTCTTGTAGTGTCTTGATGTATCCTCTTTCTCATGCTGCATGTTTGATCTAATTTGGATTCCATTGTAAAACTATATTGCAATTCTCCCAACACTTCTTATTTATTTCTTATCCAGAAGAGAAAACTTGTACCGTATTCCACGTGTCCAATATTTCATTTCTACAACTGAAACTCTTACCACAAATACCCCAGTCTATCTTATTTTGGATGCAACAAATATCACTCAATTGGATTTTGGATGCCTCATATATGAACTTTTTCCCTATAACATCAGTTTCAAAACCTAATTGGAAAATTGATTTAGAACAGAGTTGTAACTGAGATAAAATTTGAATTTCAACTCCTATGGGTCTGAAAATTCAGCGTGTGGTACCTTGATGTGTCCTCTTTCCAATTTCACAAGTCTGACCTAATTTGGATGCTCCAAAAAAATGTTATTTCAAATATCCCAAAACATCTTATTTTTGGCCTATCCAGAAGAGTGGACTTGTATGGTATGCCACATGTCCAATATATCATTTCTGTAGATTAAAATCCTACGATATATACCCTAGTCCTTATTATTTTGTATTTAACTCGTCTCACTCAATTTGGATCTCAGATGCCTCAGATATGACCTTTTTACCTATAACACATGTTTTAGACTAGGTTTTACACTAGTCACAAACCCTAGATTCCTCCACAATTATCTTTAAAACTATAAGGGATCAGGATCTGAATTTCAAAAGAGAGATATCCATGCCTATTCTAGAAGTGGTTTTTTAATCTAGATCTCTGAATCCTTGCAAAAAAACAAGTTGTAGCGAAAATTCCAAGATGAATCGTTTTGCATAAGCCAGTCCCAAGGAAAGAGATCTAATACCAATTGTTATGCAACCAATTCCCAAAGATAACATCAAAAGAGAAGAAATAAACAAGAAGAGAGTAATACATTCCTTAACAATGAATAAAAGATATAAATATCAATCCTCTTCGAGGGAGGAACCTCCTTACACAATGTACTAAGTACACAAGACAAGATAGAATACAATGCTTAATCAAATGAAAATATTGCCTTCCTATATATAGGAGACAATGGTGTATAATAACAACTAATTGACCCATTAATTGACCTGATACTACATTAATAATATGTAATACAACACCATATAGGGGGTAACGTTCTACACTATAGGGGGAACCGTGCCAAACATTTAGGGCTTAACACCTCTATAGGGATCTCTTGCTGTTAGTTTGGTTCTGACCTCAAAGGTTTGCATCTTCATCCTAGGGCTTGTTCATAGGGTTTGTCCTTTCATACCTTAGAAAATTAAACTCCACCTCAAGGGGGTGTTCTATCATAGTTAGGGAAAGGGGTATATCAAACCATTTCAAGGAACCTTAAGTCACTATCCAACACATCAAATTGTTACATTATTTTGTATGGTAAATATAGTGTTGCATATTGCATTATATTGGATATATTTTACAAGTCTATTTTGCAATGAGATTGAGTAGAAAGTGCAAGTTTGTTAAGGAGGTGGAACACTCTCTTAAAGTATTATCACAATTCTCACCTTCATTTAAAGAATCTTTAACACCTATAAAACGTTCATCTACGCATGATTTTTTGTATTTTTGTCTTTGATTTCATCTTCAACACTTAGGTTAATCACCTCACAAAAGGAATGAAGGGGAACCAAGCCTATAATATTTAATTCCCCTTATGATTATGTTGATATCACTTGACTGTTATAAATATATAATCAAAACAACCTAATTAATCTATACATATGGATTAACATAATCAACTTTGAACCCTAATTAATCTAGTGAATTTCATCCCTTATTTGATCTATCACTCTTCTCACCCTAGGGTTTCTCGATTTTTCCCTAAAACCAAGTTGTGACTCCACTCTCTCTTTCCTCCTTGTGGTTGCATGTGTCTATTCACCCCTATAATTCATTTTTCATTGCCTAGTTCATGCAGCTCTATTATGTATCAATCCTAGTAATAATGGCTATCTACTCAAAGAATATCCAAAGTTTGGTCTTCACCATGGAATTTTGTAATAGGAATTAAAAAAAAGTTCTTTGATATTAAACTGACTTGTTTTCCAATGGGAAAGTTAGAATTTCCCATTTAACTAACTATGGATTCTCACTATGTTTATTTGTCTTTTTGATTCTCTACACTTAATGAAAACAAATAATTAAAAAAAAACATAATCACACACATAAACTTCTACACAATACACATAGTATTTTTTAACCCGAGAAACCCTCATATGGAAGAAGACTCGAATACATGATATTGATCTACAATAAGTTCAAGGATGAAAATCATTTTTCTTATTACTTCTAGAAAGTAAGCACTTAAATTGCAAAATATTTCAAGCAATATTTGAATTCTCATACAATCCAGCCTTGAATCTCTCTTAGTACATTCTCTTTTGACCATTTTTTCTTAGACAAATTCAACTTCCCTTACAGTTTTATCTGTCTTCTTCCCTACTCTTGGATTACTTGTAATCATTTGAAGGAAATCCTTTGATGTCTCAATTTTTTCTTGATATGCTTTCTCCATTTAAAATTTAGTTACATGTGGTTTAGTTATTTGCCAATTCATTATTATTTTTCTTGGCAGTTTTAAACTGCTCTTCAATTTTTGGTGAATTCCTTCTTGTTGATAGTTACACATGCTTGTCAATGCCATTGTTAACATGTAGTTAATGTGGAATAGGTGATTGGTTGTATTATCCTAAGAGACTTACATGTCATGCCTTGATGCTCAATGCGTTTTCCTTCTCTTCCCTTTTTGTTTTTATGCTAGTCATGCAAAACAAAGGTTATGCGGAGTGCAGAAGCATGGATGGGTGAGTAATCCATCCTTCATATTCCATATATTTCCTACTTCATGATGGACTCATGCAAAATGTTGGGGTATACATGGTGATCACATAATACTTGTATCCTACATAAACTAGGTACTAGATGCTTAGACTCTGGATGGTTGGGATCTCTTGTTGCATTGGATACGTAGGAAAGAATACCTTTGAAGAACTAAACTCAATACATATTTAAATTGTGTAATAGTTAAACCCATCCAAAAAATTGAAGGAATTTCCACCATAATTCAACACAAGAAGAGAGAGAGAGAAAAGTCAACAATTTATCCTTTGTTCTTTTTATTGCTTGATTCAATTCCAAGTTGGTTTCTCACAAAATGAAAGAATAACAACCTAGATGGCATGAAGGAATTAATGACAAATACATAGCGGTGTTAGTTTTTCTAATCTAATTAGCTTGATTAAGATCTTTATTTGAAAGAATAACGAGTACATCAAGATACGCAAGATAGAGAAGATACACAAGACACAAATATTTTCATCAGGGAATCCATAAAGGAGAAAAACCTGCAAACTTCCTCATAATAGTTTTGTCACAAAGACTATATCACAAGATGAACAAACTTGTTGGGCCTAGGGACAGTGAGGAAGAATTCAGTCAGAATTCTACCTAAGTATGGAGAGGAGTTAAAGGAGAAGAAGAAGGAGCTACGACTGAAGTAGCAACATAAAGACAAGAAGAGAAAAGAAATTGTGACAGAGGAAGTGAAAGGGAGGAAGAAGAAGAGGAAGAGGTCCCAGAAGAGGAATCTATGCCAGACGAGGAAGTCGTGACAGATGGAAGGAGTGCGACACGGGAAGGTACAACATAATATCAGCAGCAGAAGGCGTGCAAGTAGCATAACGACTGGAAAATGACAGTAAGGCATAATGCTAAGAAAGTGACAGGCCTTAACGATCATGGGTACGAGCTTAGCTAGAACCGGCGAAAACTGCACACATGAAGGAATCTCTATAAGTAAGGTCGTTAGTGCCTCCTATTAGGTGTTACCAGAATAGGAAAGACATCATGTTGGTTGGATATATGAAGTCGGCTAAGAAAGCGACATAAAACAAGTCTGTATTGAGTCTGTAACAAGTCTGTATTGAGTCTGTATCAAGTATGTATGGAATATGTATCGATTCTATAATGGGGCTATAAAAGAAGGAACCCAAGTTGTATGTGGGTTAGCCTCCCTATGGTTAGTCTTTACAGTTAGCTCTGAATCGTTAGACTCTCGAGCTAAACTTCAAATAGAGAAAGAAGACTCTCATTAGCTAAAGAATGGGAGCTTTTGATGATGGCTCTGTATTTTGTCTGTTAGTATTGCTAAGTGCATCAAAGTGAAGGATTTGTAAATGAGTGCACAGAATAATAGGAAGGGTTGAGTTGATCGAGGCTATGTGTGGATCGTTAGTAAAGAAAAGTAGGAAGAGAACAAAGAGAAGATCAAAGAGCATGAGAGGGAGGGAGAATCTGTGAAGGTAGAGAAGAATATCTTGAGTAGAATCTGCATCTTGGTGTGTAAATAAAAGGTGCATCTATTTCCTCATTCCAGATGAAGAGCACCTTGTGATTTTTTCCTTGATGGGTTTCCAAGTTTTTTTTTTGTTGGCAAAGTGGTGGAACCCCCCTGACTAGCACGATTTCCATTGGCTAAGAAACCACGAACCAGGGGCATCTAAGCCGTCAAAATCACCTGAGGATCGCACCTGGCCTGGACCGCACCAACCCTTAACATGGTTGGATTTTTTGGTATCCGACGGGATTAGAACCGGCGACCTTCTAGCTTAGGGGGTGTCTTAACCATACCCCGCCACCAACTGTTCTACATCTCGCGGATATGGGTTTCCAAGTTATATTCTGTGTATATGTGTGAATGTTGAATGTGTTTGACATACTTTTTCAAATGTTGCATTGAGTGAATGATTATATATTTTCTTATGAATGAATGAATGTATATCAGGTGCATTGTATTGGTTGAATATGATTATGTTGCATGTATATTGTTTATATAATACGTTGCATAAGAAAAGTTGGGGCGCGGCCTAACTGTTGAAGCACAATGAACATAAAAAATCCACTCTCGAACCTCATTAAGAGCCTTGGTAAAAGGTCAAGGTACTAGACATCCCCCACCCAACTACAGAAATGTGGTTCTGGCAGTTACCTATTCAAGAGAGATATCTCGAGTGAGACAACATCTGCGTCATAGGTGCTGCCGACTGAGCTCTACTCTTTCAGGATGATATCTTGGGCTTTGTTGCACTGAGATGAAGGGACTGAACCTAGGTTAGGATCCCTAGAGGAGGGAGAAAATCCAACAAAACCCAATAAGAAGAAGTATTATGCAACTATCTATATCTTCTCTCTCTCTCTCTCTCTCTCTCTCTCTCTCTCTCTCATGCAAACTTGAGTGAGTGTGAGTGTGAGTGTGTACAAGTGAGAGAGGGTTCCTCCCTATTTATACCTTTCAAGAGACTGACCTAATACATGACTGGGGCCGACCTCTTACCCTAATAGGGTCGACTTCTCATAGAGAGACTCCAAAAATACATTACATGATGTTACATTGGGGACTATTTCCCCGCCTTACAATGAAGGTTGTACCTCAATATCCATACATAATAATGGCATCCCGAAAGAAGGCAAACACATATCTAATGTGAGTACAACAACATACAATGATATTATAAATCCGAATATGTCCCAAAGTTACAAATACATCAACACTCCCTCTTAACTAGGAATGTATTCTCTCTCTCTTCACAGTCATCAACACATATGGTCCAATCATCATCACGAAGTCATCATCATAGCTGCTAACATAGTCATCTTATTATTGATCATCGAATGGTACTATCTTTCATCAAACGTTTCTACAGAGCCAACCCTTTTTCATCTTGGGTGTAGTCCTAGTCCTCATCAGGTCTTCATCATATCCTCAAGCAAATCATCGTGTAGGTACATCCTAGGACCTTATTTACATTTCCATTGCAATATCCTGCATCTCCTACCTTCATCTCGGTGTATCTAGATCATCTCTTTTGTCTTGCACAAAACAAAAACAAAACACACATAGGGCACATCGAGCACAACCCAGGTGCGTACCACCTCCATTCTACCAACATAGCAGTAATCCAGGATCTTTCATGTTAGAAAGACAACCTGCAACTTCCACTATGCAAGAATCTCCTAGAAGCACACCAAGTGCATTATGTCTCTCCACGATCAACCTATGTTCTACCAACATAGGAGAACTACCCAGGTGCACACTAAGTGCCTTGTGACCTCATCATCTCGGCCAACATGGTAACAAAAACATACAAGGACTGATTACGACCAAACAACCTGCATACCACGCCAAGAATTTTACATTCCAGGTCAACCTCAAGGACTTATTACATCCGAACAACCTGCGTCCAGTATCTTTTCCGTTCATACAACCTTCTGGACTTATTACATCTGAGTAACCTGTGTACCACACCAGTACCCCTTTTACATTATGTACAACCCACATGACTTATTACATCCGAACAACCTGCTATACTAGGATCTTTTCCATTCAAATAACTTTTCTCAAGACTGATTACATCCAAGGATAACCTACATGCTTTTTTAGGACCGATTACATATGAGGACAACCTACTGGACTCATTACCTCTTAGAAACCTACTCAACTGGATCTTTTCCGCTCGGACAACCTGTCTCATTTCCCATGTGAGATATCATGCATCTATGTCTTCTAGTTTCTTTCTATTTCTAGCATATAGTCACATCAGGATTGATTACGTCGAAGGATAACCTACAAGCTTCTCCAGGACTTATTACATCTGAGGACAACCTACGTGAATGATTATATCCAAGCAACGTGTGACCTTGGTTGGGACTTTTACAATCGAACAACTAGTATCTCCAGGTATGCTAGAACTCATCACCCCCTCTTTTTAGGGGTCTCATTCGGATCACACCAAGTCTTTCTTTGAAGTACTCAAACTTCATTCTAGCTAGAGGCTTGGTCAACACATTGGCTATATGCTCGTCCATTTACATGTATTGGAGCTTCACTGCTCCTCTCTGCACCATATCCCTGATATAGTGGAACTTGATCTCTATGTGCTTCAACTTTTCATGGAACACTGGGTTCTTTGATAGCTTCACACAACTCTAGTTGTCGTAGTAGATACAAGTTACAACTAACTAGAGATTAAAAAAAATCAGACAACAACTTATGCAGCCAAACTACCTCACAACTAGCTGATCAAGCGAAAACATACTCTACCTCGATTGTACTCAGAGCCATGCAGGACTTCGTCTTGCTAAACCAGGAGATCATGCCAGATCCCAAACTAAAGTAGCAACCCGAAGTTCTCTTCCTATCAGTGGCGCTACCTACCCAATTTGAATCAACATCACCATGGAGGTTAATCTTCTTATTCGCATCATACTTGAACCCATAATCCATTGTACCCTTTAGGTACCTCAATACACGCTTTGCAGCAATTAGGTGAACATGTCTCATATCCATTAGGAACTGGCTTAGGGTCTTCACAGCAAAGCATAAGGTTGGTATCGTATTCGCCATGTATATCAATGAGCCAATCTTATGGTGATACATAGTGGCATCAACCGACGCTGATGAAGAATCACACAAAAGCTTCAAGCTTGATGCCATAGGTGTGGCTATCTCATTGCAGTCCAACATTCTGAATCTCTTCAGAATCTCCACTGCATACATTCCTTGACCAAGGAAAATCCCATCTACAATCTGCCACACCTCTGTTCCTAAGAAGTAGTGCATCATACCTAGGCCTTTCGTCTTGAAATCAGTAGCAAGTCTCCTCTTTGCATCTTTAATGATTTTGTCATTTTCTGTCAAGAACAGGTCATTGACATATAACAAGAGCATCACTAATCTTCTGCCTTCAACCTTGAAGTTAAGGTTGGAATCCACTTTACTCTTAGTAAATCCTAGACTTATCAGGAAGATATCCATCCTATCGTATCATGTACCTAGTTCGTGTTTCAATCCATACAAGGCATTCAATCCATACAAGCCATGTTGCACACATGAGTCTTCCTATCATGTGTCTTGAATCTCATTGGATGTTCTATGTACACTTCCTCCTTGACTACACCATTCAAGAATGATGTCTTGACATCCATATGGTGTATCTTCCATCTCATAACTGCATCCAATGCAAGTATAGATCTAATGGAAGTGTATCTCGTTATTATTGCAAATGTATCCTTGTAGTCTATGCCTTCTTTTTGTGAGAAGCATCGTGCTATGAATCTTGCATTGTATTTCTTGATGCTACAATCTGAAACATGATTAATCTTGTAGATCCACTTCGAAGTCAAAAAATACTTCATTTATGTTCTCAGAACTATCTCCCAAACATCATTCTTCATAATCGACTGATACTCCTCGATCGTGGCATCCTTCCATTATTTCTTTTATGCAACCTATTTATAGGTGGAAGGTCCCTTCTCAATGATGTCACATAGCAAGGCCACATAGTTGTTGTAAGCTTTTGATCTTTTCCTTTCTCTATGCATCCCTTCTGGAGCACCATACCTTTTTGCTTCTTGTATGAGCTCGCATTCCCATGTTGGTTTCCTCTTGTAGGATTCCTTCTCGTGAAGTATCTCTATAGGATCTTGTGGTTCTTCCATGTTATGATCTTCATGGTATTATGGAATTGCTTCTACAATTTTCGTACCTCGGACTCTCGTTCCTTCAGGTTCCTCGACCTCTTCAGTAGGTAGCCTCCTGGATCTAGAGTATGTCGAGTCCTCATCAAAGGTTGCATCTCTACTTATGCGGTCCTCTTGAATCCTGGGAAGTATATTCGGTAGGCCTTTGATGTATCATTGTATCCTATGAATATACCCTTCCTCCCAGAAGGATCAATCTTGGTCCCCTTCTCCTGTGTGATATGTATGTACACTGGGAATGCAAATATTATAATATGGTTGAATTATGGTTTCTCTCCTAAGAAATCCCCTTCTGGAGTTTTTTTTTCAAGTAATCTGTGAGGAGTACGGTTATGTACATACACAGTTGTCCTTGTTGCTTTTGCCCAAAGGTGCATTGGAATATCTTAGTCATGTAGCACTGCTTTCGATGCTTCCATTAAGGTTCGGTTATTTCGTTCTGCAACACATTTTGTTGAGGATTGTATGGAGTGCTCAACCCCCTCTTAATCCCATACTCTCTGAAGAGTTCCTTGAATTCTTCTAAGGTGAACTCTCTGCCATTATCTGACCGTAGATTCTTGATCTTCCTTTCAGTTTGGTTCTCAACCAAGGATTTGTATTCCTTGAACTTACTAAATACTTCATTTTTCCCTTTCAAGAAATATATCTAAGTCTTACGTTAGAAATAATCTATAAAGGAAACATAGTACACATACCCGCTTAATGAGCTAGAATACATGGGTCAACATACATCTGACTATACTATCTCCAATAGTCCTTTAGCCTTAATTTCACTACTGGGAAATGTCTTCTTTGCATTCTTTCCTTGTGCACATCCTTTGTAAATTCCTTCATTCTTTTCCTTGATTCATGGAATTACTGAGATTTATTTGCTTGCAATCGATAATGCTCTGTAGTGCACATGTGCAAGCCTTCGGTTCCACAGTTCGCTTGTTTCTATTGACTCATGAACTGATGCTTGTTCAGGATGTCCCTTTAGCTTGTACAAGCCTTCGTCTTCTTCTCCAATCACTGTTGCATCATCTATTGTCTTTCCTTTAGGCCACATTATAACTTTGCCATCAACAAATTCAACTCTCATTCCCTTTGCATCTAGTGTAGAGATGGAGAGAATATTCTTCTTCAGTCCTAGAACATATAGCACATCCTTCATCTTTAAATATTTCTTGGAGTATAGCTTGTATGAAGCTTCTTCACTTCCTTTTATGGGGCATTGATAATCATCCCCAAGTTTCACCTTGTAAGGTGACTCATGCTGATATATATTGAAGAATGATTCTTTGTATCCCGTCATGTGTTTAGATTTCCCACTATCCACAAGACAATCATTGCTTCCATGTGAGATAGTGCCCATGAGTGTTGAGATTAACACATATTCTTCATCTGAATCATCCTTCTCTCTTCTGAATCTTTTGTTTGTTGGTTCATTATCTTCAACAATATGAACATAGTGTCTCTTCTTTCTGCTTGGACAGTCTCTTGCAAAGTGTCCTTTTCATCACAAGTATAGCATCGAACATTGGAAGGATCTCTTATGAACTTTGTTTATTTCTTATCCTTCTTGTTTTTGTGATGGTGGTTCTCCTTCTTCTCTTTCTTCTTGTAGTTCTTCCTAGTGTGAATTGTGAGAGCTTGATCTTCAATTACTCCCATCTTCTCTTCTCTTTTTACGAGTTGATCTTCTTCTTATGTGCATTCTTCTCGGAGTCATTTGAAAGAGATTAGCTTCCTTCTTGAACAAATCCCTTGAATGAATGAATCCCATGATCTCAAAAGGACATTCAAGGTAGTCATTACAATTTCTCCTTCTTCTACATACTCTTCAATTGCTTCCTTGATTTGAGAAACCCTTGTGAAGTAGGATTGTATAGTCTCTGAGTTCTGTGTCTTCGCATTCTTAAGTTGGTTCCTCAATGGCATCTTCTAGTTGATGTTGATTCCTTCGAACATCTTTGTTAAAGCATCAAATACTTCCTTCGATGTCTTGAAGAATGACGCATGGGGGATGAGCTAATCCTTAATTGAATCTGCAATGATCCTCTTGGCTTTAACCAAGTTCTTCTTGAGCAGCCTTAGCCTCATCTCCATCTGGCTCTAGAACTTCTCCACTGATGTACTGATCCAAATCATTTTCTTCAAGGATCAGGGAGATTTTGTATTTCCATGCTCGAAAGTTATCAACTCCTCCAAGTTTGTCCTCAAGCTAAGTATGGTGAGTCATATTTTCAAATGAGCACCTCAAATGGAAATAACAAAGATTTAGATCTTACTGATTTGAGGTGTTAGGCTTGGTTCCAGAGTTGGCTGACCTAGGGTTTGTTAAAGAAACCCTAATTTTCCAAACTTGGAATTTGTGAATTCTGTATGGATAGATAGATGCGCCTCCTTGAGGCGAGTTGCTTAACAAAGTCCTTTATTGAAGACTGAGGTGGGAAGCTTCTGAAACTTGATGCCCTAGTTTATCTCGACACCAGTGACAAGATCAAAATTGAAACTTCTTTAAATATGAAACTGCTTCCACCAAAAGATGCACCCTACTGAGGCAAGTTAGCCTATCCCTCTTTTCTTGACGATTTGTGGAGAGAAGACCTTGAACTAGGAATCCCTAGTTTTTGTTGTTGCATAGTGTGTTCTTTCAGAGGCTTTGATACCATGTTAGTTTTTCTAATCTAATTAGCTTGATTAGGATCTTTACCCGAAAGAATAACAAGTACAACAAGATACACAAGATAGAGCAGATACACAAGACACAAAGATTTTCAACAAGGAAACCATGAAGGAGAAAACCCCGCAAACTTCCTCATAATAGTTATCTCACAAAGACTGTATCACAAGATGAAAAAACCCAATAAGAATAAGTCTTTTGCATCTATCTATCTCTCCTCCTTCTCTCTCTCTCTCTCCTCATGCAAACTTGAGTGAGTGTGAGTGTTTATAAATGAGGGAGGATGTCTCCCTATTTATACATTTTGAAGTGACTAACCTAATACATGACTGCCGCTGACCTCTTACCCTAACAAGGCCAACTTCTCCTAGAGAGACTCAAAAATACATCACATGATGTTACACTAGGGACTATTGTAATTACCACAATGAAACTCAAATAAATTGATGAGATACATTGAAATAAGGAAGTAAGAAAAGGTTGAGCCTGAACGGGTGTGGCTCATTAGTGTCACTTGATATGAAGTCACTTGTTGTTAAGAAGGCCACTAGATAAAATCCCACCCAAATTTACCTATGTCCCATGTCTTGTTGGCAGGTGTGAGGCACCTAAAATTATAATAGTAATAGATGTCTGAATTTGTAAATCCTTAACTAAGAAAAATAGATCTTTTTAAATTGTATAAAGCAATAAAACTAATACATATCCTCTGACATACAAAATTATAATTACTTGAATATTTTAAATTTATGTTTATATAAATATCAAATTATTAAATACTACTCTAACCTAAATCATATATAAATATATAGATGAAGAATTCATGATAATAAGAGTTTCCTTATGTTTATTTTACTAGATATTTGTCATATGTGTTCTTGGACAGGGATTGACAATACTTGTAAAAGTCAACAAAAGGAAACAAAAAATCAGAAAGTGAAAAACAAATGATTTAGATATTTATATTCATTTTGTAACGATTATACGAAATTTTTACCTATATTGGATCACCGATTTTCTTGTCAAAATCCATCTTTACTCTGTAATAAATTTATAATATCCATAAAAAGAGATTTACTTGCCATTTCTGGCACTTCTTTAAGGAGGAGATTAAAAAAGGAAACTCACCCGGACGCTGTTTCGAAAAGCAGAATTTTCTTTTCCAAATTACAACGATGGCTACCAACATTACCACCAGAACCGCACCAGCAATGCTCAACCCTAGCAATTTAGGGCGACCTTTTCCTGCAACAAATATCAATCGGAATGAGAACTGAACTAAATCAAAATCCGATTATCGATTTCCATGGCAATAAAAATGAGTACTGAACTGAACCAACAAATATCAATTGGCATGAGTACTGAACTGAATCAAATCCGGACGAGTTATCTATTTCTATGGCTTAAAAATTGAGTACTAAACTGAACCAACAAATGTTTTTTAGATTTGCCAGTAATAGGTAAGCAAATATTTGTGAACTTCACAGTACTGAACTGAATCAAATCCCGACGAATCATCGATTTCCATCACATCAAAAAACTCCCCCTTTGTGGATTTTGCCATTTTGCTTTTGTTTGTTGGTTTTAATGTGTCTATGGGTAGCTGTGTTATCACGGAGCACCGCCTTCTTCCTTAAAATCCCAAAATTAAGTAAAGCAAAATAAAATTCTATTGAACTGAATTACCAACAAATGCTTTTTTGAGATTTCCCAGTAATCTAAATATGAATATGTATGACAATATTACCTTCATCTGTTGCCCGTGATGAACCCGTCGATGGCGATGCAGAGAGCAAAGGGACACCATCCCCGTAAAACTTGTTCTTCGAATAACCAATTCTACAGATACCACTGACTAAGGCCTGTCCTTCGCTAGTGCCTGCTGGACAACGGCTCAAATTCCTATAAAGACTGTTGAGGCACTGACTGCACTGGTCCACAGCAAGGCCTCTCCAACATTGAGCCAGAGAATAGAACCCCTCATCACTTAATGTACCGTAACCCACGTTACTCGACACAGCATCGCCCACAAGCCTGGTCAACAGATTGTCAATCTGCGAATCCACACCCCTTGCATTTTCATCTGTACTGCCGTTTATTTTAGTGTCATCGCACCTAATAACAGACGGTGTATCCGATGAAATTACTTGTGAATAAAAGTTGTGAGTGGCATATCTCAAAAAGCATCCAGTCAGATAAATGCTTTTGGAAATGGAAGCGCTACAATTTTCAGCGATTGACTTTGTAGCGCTTGAAACGCATGCCCTACAAGCAGAGGCATTGAGGTCTCCCCTGCACTGAGCAATGCCGTATACCTTATCTCCGTTCTGTCCACTCCATGAAAGATTGTAGCCCGTCTTGTTCACTTTCTCAATCAATGAACTCATAACCACCTTCAAGTTCTCTTCCAAAGCACTTCTATTTTTTATAGCACTCTCACCCTCACTGCAACTTATTGACAGAACATCAGTAAGAAGATTATCCAGGCGTGCTGATGCTAATGGTAGTAGTAAGAGCATTAAGAAGGGAGATAATTTCCATGTCGCGGCAGTGAATTGAATGATATAATTCCTTGTGCAATTACAGACGTTGGAAGTGCCCATTCTACTGTAACTCAAATCAATCTCTGCAATCTTACTTTTATGAAGAACACGCCGGTAGAAAAGTAAGAGAAATACAGATAGGAAGTAAAGACAACTGGCGCACGATGGAGCAAAGACAATGACGGCGAAAATTAAAGCCTACTGCGCAGGCTGGGCGACAATTAAAGCCTATTGCGCATTCTTTAAAGCCTATTGGGCAATGGGCAGTAGGTAGTTGCAACTTGAGATTTTAATCAGCTTGAAATTGACCTGTTAGACAGCCGCCTTAGTATTAAAGCCTAAGCTAGTTTAGTTGTTAACCTTCCAGACAAAAACGATCTCTAGATTAAATTGACAATGTGAGGTTTACACGTAGGAATTTTGTATCGGAAAGCGCTTTCGCAAGTCAATGGTAGCTTGCCTCTTGAAACTCTCAAAACCAAAGCAAATCAAATTTTACATTGGTAGTTCCCAAGAAAAAAATGAAATGAGGAAGTTAACTAAATTTTATGGAAAAAAAAGGTGAAATTAACAATAAAGTTGAACAGTGAAAAAATAAAGTTGTATTTGGTAAAACAGTGAAAACTAAGTAATATATAGGTAAAAAAAAAAAACACACACACCCCAAAATCCAGTACACACCAATGAGTGGTATGCCAATCTATATAAGTAATAATCTGAAGAAAGTCCAATTTACCCTATCAAAGGCCTTTATCAGATCTAGTTTTAAAACCATGACATTTGTATTATTCGTCTTGATTGAGTGAAGAACTTCCTCAGTTCTACCAATAGGTTATGTAATTTCTCTGTCCTTTAGGAAGCCAAATTGCTGGATAGAAATAGTCTTATTAAGGAATGGTTTCAGGTGGTTTGCAGCAATCTTTGAAATCACTTTGTAGACCAAGTTGCATAAGGAGATGAATCTAAAATCCGCAAAGGAAGAAGGCTTATCACACTTGGGTATCAGGGTTAGAAATGTAGAGTTGAGTGAGCCCGAGATTCTACCACCAAGACGAGCCTGTTCAACAGCGAACACCAGTTCTTCCCCAACAAGATAAAAACTATTAGTATTTCTACGAGCCGAAGCATAGGAATGAAAAAAATTTGAATTAGCATCCCCTTCCTTAATCTACAGCATTCTGCTCTTAAGTCTTTGAGTGGTTACCTCATGAACCCAAAATTTCTCCTGCCTATCCTGGAGGATCCTGAGTTTTCTAGAGTTCTCGGCAGATAAAATCCCAGAGTCCAAAAGTAGAAGCGAGGATATTTCTTCATTAATCTCAATAATCAGTTGTTTCCTTTCACTTTTCTTCCTCCTTTCCCAGCTTTTTACCATACCCTTGAGTCTACCCAATTTATGGGAGAAGGAGTCCAAGTGACTTAGTGAGCCAGAAGATATAAGAGCCCGCCAAGATTCAGTAACCATCATAAAATCATCCTCCAAGAGCCAAGCACTATTAAACTTAAAGGAATAACATCTTAAGGTGAGGCTCAGGCCCCATTCCAGACAGATAGGGTAGTGATCAGAGATGGCAGAAGGAGTGGTCCAAGTTCTATAGCTACCCAACAAAGGAAGGAGATAATTCGAAATCAGAAAACGGTCCAATCTTTTGCGGATGCTAGCATCCCCTGAACCGCCGTTTCTCCAAGTAGGACAAGGGTGGTGATATGAGGGGTCAGTCAGATAATTGCTAGCAATAAGCTGGATGAAGTAGAGAGCCAAGGGGTCAGATCTAGCATGTTTACCCCAAACCTCAGATGAAGAGGTGGTGAAATTAAGATCACCAACCAATATAATGTTCTGCAGAGTGAGTAAACCATCAGCCACAATGTTATCCCAGAAATCAATACGCTGAGTATAAGGACCATAGCAGTTGATAACGGAAAGGGTCTCCTCAATACCCTTAATGGTGACTCTAAGGATAATCCCAGCCAAAGAAGAGAAAGCTTTGACCCGAACCAAAAGAGGATTCCAACCAACAAGAAGTCCACCAGAAAGGCCATCAGCATCAAGAGCACAGTATTCCCACCCAGGCTTAGTTTTAGAAAACAGTATCAGAGACTAAGAGAAAGGACACATAGTCTCCTATAAAAAAATCATGTCCGGACACAGGTCAGAGAACAGTGATTCCAGGGATTTTTGTTTGGGAAGCCCACCAAAACCGCGGATATTCACGGATAGAATTTTCATGGGGAACCATTACCATCAGGTGTGCTTGCTCTAAGGACCTATGAAGGAGATGGTACAGAACGGGACTGCCTAGCAGCATTCTTAAGTCTGTTAGAGAGAGGGATAGCTTGTGTCACATTCCCCGAAGAATCCAAGGTAGTTTTCTTGGCTTTGCGAATAGTGACATTCTGGAATCGAATAGATTCCAGTGGGAGAATGGAAGGAGAAATAGGAGACTTATACGAGAAAATTTAAAGGGAACTCAGAAGAGCAGGATCTTTAAATGCAGGGGTTTCACAAGGACTAGAGGGTAGAGTGGGAACCGGTGGTTCAGGAGAGGCCGGAGGGGGAGAAACGGAGGAGGAGAGAAGGGGAGGATAGTGTTCATGCGTATAGGGAGGGGGGAGTTCCGGTGGAGGAGGATCAACCGTAGGAAGGGTTATCAAGCCAACAGTATTTAAATGCATATCAGAGGCTACAGGGTGAGAGAGGCTAGCACAAATTTCAAAATCCTCTATAAACAAAAGCTCCCCCTTAGACAAACCATCATAGAGTGATGCCGAGGAGGAGGTATAGATATCTTCAGGTGTAGGGACAAAGGGAGCAGCCATAGGACAGGTAAGGGAGGCAACAGTAGAAAGGTGCTCAAACTCCTTGAAAACAGTACCTCCTTTACAAAGAAGAGAACAAGTATTACGAAGATGCCCAATATTGTGGCAGAAATTACAACAAAAGGGTAAGTTCAGGTAATCAATCCACTGGGAGATGACAGTAGCCCCACACCCAATCTTAATCTCCGGTAATAAGGCACATGATATATCAATCTCAACTAGAACTCGTGCTGTTCTCTTATCAAATAATAAGTGGAAGTCTTTTTCAAGGGTAACAAAACGACCAAGAGTATTTGCCAGACCAATAAGGATGTCCTTATTCCACAGGGGGAGAGGTAGAGCAGGAAAGAGAACCCACAGGTGGAGGAGGGTGACACGCTCAGTGAGTGGATCAAACCTCGAATGCCAACACTTTAAGACAAGGGAACCCCTCTGGATGGTCCAGAGTTTCTCTAGGATATTGGAAGCATCAATATCTTCCAGGAAAACAAAAACCAACCAACCATTAGCAAGGAGGCTGATAGTAGGCACATAATGGATGATAGGATTCCAGTGTATTGTTTCCCATTCGATCCAAGCATCCTTTGACAGGGAGCAATACTCCCGCCTCCCAATGAGAACTGACTTTTTCCATATAAATATCATGACCCAAAACCAACTGATGCTTCGGATCCAGCATCTTCAAAGCTTTAACCTTTCTACGACTACAACTAGGGCGAGGGGGAGGGCCCATCCCACCACACTTAACAAAAACTGATGGCACGTCAAAGTGACGAGAGAATGTCATAAGGGGACCTAGGGCCAAGAAGCCCCTCAGGTTGCCCGAAAATAAGTAGGGGTACAAAAAACTAGACCCAAGTCAAGATCACAGAAAAATACCGACATAATAAATACAAAACCAGGGTTAAATCTAAAGCAAGAGGATAAAAAAAAACGAGCAATAAGAGACCAAAGGAAACATGACAGACAAAGGGTAAATTCCCACTTTTTGTGCATGGCTGGTACTAACCCTCTTTGGAAGAGGGTGAACTCCATGTGCCGAAGCAGACCAAAGACCCTAGAGTACGTAGGACAATAAACCCATCCCCCAAAATCACTCACAAGTATATAAAATAAATAAATAGGCAGGGTGAGATAAAACAAAAGTACTTGGAAGCATAGAGCCCAGTAAGTGCAGCAGGGAGAGAGAGACCGCTTACCGAGCAGGTCAACCAAAGGCCGTCAACCCTGTCCAATGCTAGGAACTGCAGCGAAGACCAAGGTCGCATCCGATAAACCCAGGTTCCAATAGGTATACTGGACAATGGCTCTCCTTCGGATTTCTTCAAGGCTTCTAGGGGCATTAGACAGGGTTGCCCCCTTTCCCCCTATTATTCATCCTGATTATTGAAAGCCTCAATAGGATTATCCTGAAAGCCCATCAGGGGAGATATATCACTAGTTATCAATATAATCCTAATGTGTCTATCACACATCTGTCATTTGTGGATGATGTCCTTCTATTTGGTATTGGAACAGTTGGTGAATGGAAGGCTTATAAAGAGGTCCTTGATTTGTTTTGTTCAGCTACTGGGATGGCGGTCAGTATTAAAAAATCATCCTTCCTCTTTCAGTTTGTGGACCCGGTTATCAGAAATCAAATTGTTGATTTCCTCCCCTACAACATGGTACATATCAGTGAGGGTTTTAAATACCTGGGGTTTCGCTTAAAACCCTTGGGGTATAGATCTTCTGACTGGAACTAGTTGGTGGAAAGATTTAAAATGAAGATAAAACATTGGTCTTTCAGATTACTCTCCCTGGGTGGCAGAGTTATTCTTATTAATTCTGTACTTTCTGGTCTGGCTATGTACTAGGTTGCGCTTGCTAGATGCCCTAAATCTATCCTGAATAAGTTGAGAAAAACCATCTTTTTGTTCCTATGGGGATCTTCTGATGGAAACCATAAGCTCCATCTTACTAGATGGGAGTCAGTTTCGATACTTGTGGAGTATGGAGGCTGGAATATAAAACACTTGGAATGGTTTGGCATGTCACTGAGGTTAAAAAACTTGTGGTTTCTCTTAAACGGGCATGGTATATGGAGTAGGATCATTTCTCATAAATACTTAAAGCATAAACCTTGGGAGGTTTGGATACGAGACTGAAAATACATTACATCTAGAACATCTTTCTTCTGGAATGGTTTTATTAGAGTCTTGTATTGGATTACTGAGCATATGGGCTGGAAGGTAGGCAACGGTCAGAAGATTAGATTGGGTATTGATCCTATTGCCGGTATGAATTTGTCTTATCTACTCTCTGAAGACCTCAAGGGTTATCTTGTTGATTATGGTATTACTTATCTTACACAGGCTTAGAACTTGTATGGTCACCCGGGAGGTTTAAATGGATGGTACTCAGCGTCTAATCTTGAGCTGGGTGGAGATTGAGTTGATCAATGGACTACCTATATTAAAGGTTTAGCTCACAATGGCATAAGGATAGGAAATTTGGAGGATTCTTTCCTTTGGTTATATGATAAAAACTTGGGGATGGTCACAACCAAAAAATCCTATGAGCTTATTGTTGCTGAACATTTGCCCCTTCAGAGTGATTGCCTGATGCCCCGAATCTGGCATTTCAATATTCCTCTCAAAATCAAGTGCTTCACTTGGCTGGTTGTTAACAATAAGATTAATACTTGGGATAATCTCTGTAATAGCGGCTGGTATAATCTTTGTAATAGCAGCTGGTCTGGCCCCAATAGATGTTGCCTTTGCAACTCTCATGCTGAAATAGTGGACCACTTGTTCGTTGGTTGTGCCTTCTCCCTTGATGTTATACACTGCTTAAGACATATTTTTGGTATTCATCTAGTCTGGTCTGATCCTTCCCTGGTGGATAATCTCAGTAGTTGGATTAAGAGGAAAAGAAGGCATCTTTACCTGCCTTTCTTTTTCATTTGGAACCTTTGGAAGACCAGGAACTGTCTCATTTTTTAGAATATTATCCCTAATACTCTCAGACTCTATTATAGAATCATGTCTGAAGTTGACTCCTATCTGGTGTGCCTATCTAACAAACCCAATGTTAGATTGATTGGTGATCCTCCTGAGTGTATTTTCTCGATGGTTTTTTTATGGTGTTGCTGCTGAGCAGATGGGGGGAGCTGGAGCCTTTATTTGGATCAATGAACATCACTTTCTCTCCATTAAATTGGGTTGTGGCCACAACACTAATACTAGGGCTGAATAGTTGGATCTTTGGGCATCACTTTACATTGCTAAAGACATTGGGTTACCATACCTACATGTCTTTGGTGATTCCTCTGTGATTATAAATTGGGCAAAAAATGAATCCACACTTTCCTTAGTGAACCTAGATGCATGGTGCTTACACACAAGAATCTTATATCTGGGTTCACACATGTGGATTTCTGTCATGTTTATAGTGAACATAACAAGAGGGAAAATACACTATCCAAGGAGGGGATTTTGATGACTGTGGGCAGGCTTGCTATCTTTGAAACTTGTGAAGAAAAAGAGTACAAGGAGGTCACACTTCATATTTGTTGAGAGCTTTGCTATGGTTCTTTGATGTTATTATCTCTTGACTCCTGCTGAGAGGTTTTTGGTTGAGTTGATTTTTATATCTCCGGATTTGGTGAGCATTATTTGCTCTGCTTGGATAGTGTCTCTGGGCTCTTCATATTTTCTCTAGGGACTGAGATGACAGACGAATATATGTCATTTATGAGAGGTTCATTATTGTATATGATGCCCAGACTCCGATAGTTTAGTCTTTTGACTGTTTTGCTTGTTTTTACTACTGTTCTGTATCTTTTTTGTTGGGCCTAGCTTGTTTGGGTGGCTGTCTTGATGACCTGGTGATGTAACAAATTCCTTTGATTCTAATGAATAGCAAAGAATGCTTTTTTCGACTAAAAAAAGGTAAAAAAAAAAAAAAAATTATAATTATTTAGCAATATTAAATATATCAAATAAAGTTGTTTTTGGTAAAAATAGTGGAAACTAATAATATATAGGTAAAAATAAAAAAATAATATAACTATTTAACAATATTAAATATATCAAATAAAATAGAAATTTGGTGCAACTCAAATATAAAAAAATAAATAAGTCTGCACCGGTTTGGCTTAGTTAAAAGATAGATAATGTGTAACGGGGGATAAAGCAAAGTATAGGGACCAGAGGGTAGGTCGATCAATCAGAAGCCATGCTCTGAGAGGTGGTCCATAAAACAAAACACATAAAGGGTCAATTTAGAGCTGCATCCTTTTATCTCTTGTCTGTTGAGGATATGGGGGCCTTATTTATCACGTATGAAGGGGACTTCATTCATATTGGATGTGACTAGATCAAAATATTAATGATAGGATCCAGCTTACCTTGCCCTCATGCGGGATCTGGCGGGATGGGTCCAGGTCACAGCACCTGCACGTTATGATGACACACGTTCCGGTAGCGCCCTGTTGCATTAGAGAAGAGTGCATCGCGCGATCACGAGACTTGTTCTTGCGAGTTATATATGTAATTACGCTTTTCCTTTACTTTTTAGATTGATTTGCTGTGAGTGTTAGTAGCTTACCCGACTGACTAAGTAGCTTAAAAAGCAGCAGAGGAGGTAGGAAAAGTGAGAGCAAGGGCAGAGACAGAGTAAGGCAAGCCAAAACCTGACCTTACCTTAAGACCTGACCTTTCAATTTTATTTAATATCAAATAAAATGAATATTAAAATTATTTAATATTTATATATTAAGAAAATAAAAATTAATAACAAAAAATTAATAACAGTGCATAATACTAGTTAAAAAAATGATGCAATTAAAATTGGATAACAACTCATAAGTAAGAAAAATAAGAAAATGATATTATCATGATGAAGTATTGAATTTATAGTAGATACATTTTTTAAATATTTTCTAATTATTTTAAAATATATTTATATAAAAATATAGATAATAACATAGTGCAAAAGTTCGTAGGTGGGTTTAAATCCATGCAAATTCATTAATAAATATAATATATTTTATAATTTTAATAAAAATTAATTCATTTTATAATAATAGTATATAAATGATTATACTAAATATATTACATGTTTATTAAAGCATATAATATAAGTTTATATTATCACATTTTTATGAGAATTGTAAAAATAATAATATTTGTAAATATTAATATTAATTTAAAATAAATATCTTTTATAATTAATATTATTTATTTTAACATTTTTAATATAATATTAAAGAAAGCAATATACTCTAGTTCTTAGAACGAAGTTTATTAAACCAAACTAATTGGAATTCTAATAATATCCACCAAAAATTATATTATTTATTAAAAAATAAATTAAATAATCACTTTATAACATTGTTTTTATATTTAAAATGTTAAATTTAAATCAAATATTTTTTAGATATTTAATTTTTATTTATATATATATTTAATATTTAATTTTTATTTCTATATATATAAATGATGAAATACAAGATTTTATTAATATAAAGATTTAACTTTTTTTACGCTAAAAAAACTTTATACTTTTATTTAAAGTACAACAAAATATTTGACAGATACATTTAAAAAGCTAAACCACTTTTCTAAACTATTTATTAATAGGCAATAGCAATAATGATTTTTATAGTCATCCTACAAACAAAAAAAACAAGAGAGATCACTTATATAAACAAAACTAAATAAAACATATTTCATCACATTTTAAAAGATAGGAATGGATCCTTCCAATAGCATAATTGATCGAGTCAACTCTTTCAAAATGCATTGAACCTTCAATCAAAAGCAATGCTTGCTTTGAAAGCAAGTTCGCTTCCCCATTGAATTCACTATAAACATGTTGAAAATTAATAACCAAAAGTATGCCTAGAGACTTCTAAATTTATTGTTCCAACGATCAATAGCATTCATTTAAAGTTGACATTCTTGGACAACCCAATCTATAATGATCTTGGAATCAAAATCAACCTACAAATGAAACAAATGCTTAGCTTGAGCAAAGAATAAAAGGCTCCACAAAGCAAGTGATTCACCAAGAGTACCCCTGCCACAAGTCATTTTGAGCTTAAAAATACGAGAGTTGTTCAATTTTAGATAGGCACCCACTCCACAGTTTGTGCTATTGTGTTGTTCTCTCATTTCTTTATGAAATTCCCCATAAACTCCAACACCATTAATACAAACTCTCCTAACATTCTTCTAAATGTCCTCAAATATCATACCATTTCTATGCTTCCATATTTCCCAACAAATGAAACAAGGAAACTCTTTCCAAACATTTCCCCTATTGTCCAGTTTTAAAAAGTGATTTTTAAGGATTGAAAATACCACCTTTGTGTTTTCTTTAATTCTTTTTTTTTTATTTCCTTCCATACCTTCTTTGTAAATTGACAATGAATCAACAAATGGTCAACACTCTTTGCTTCTCTATAGAACATAAGCGTTTGGACCTTGACCCCGCCTCTTTAGTAAATTATCCTATGTTAGTATCTTATTCTCTATTGCTAACCAACAAAATAGTTTTATTTTTAGTGGAACATGTCATTTCTAGAGTTATTTATACCACCAATTATGTTCAGTTTCTAACGAAGAATAGGAAATTGAGTCATAAGCAAGTTGAGCATTTACCTCACCATTCTTCACATTCCACGACCATACAATAGAATCCTCTTGTTCTAGCAATTGAATACCACCTCAGTGAAGTCCAAAGATGTAACTATTGCATTGTTCTTCCAAAGTCCCCTTGTAGTCCCAACTCATTCTCTCATTTCCATCTTTGTTATCCCCCACTACCAATTTCCGTCAATCCCACTTATGTTAAGAACTAAATACCTTTCTATCGAAGAAAATGAGAAATATCTAAGGATAGTTTGAAAGATACATGATCAACATTGACTGAATCTCCATGTAATGTCCCTTTTTAAAAATTTTACTAAAATGCCCAATTTTCCAATTTTTCACAATTTTTGCTCTTGACTAGTCTTAGTGTCTTGGTCTCCAAATTGGCCCAATTGCTCCCAAATTTTCAGAGAAGGTGTATGAATGATATAATAACTTAATTATTATGTTCAGGAATGTATTATGGCCCTCCAATCACTTCTGCAAGTTTGTAATAAATTATGAACAAGATAGACGATTTTATTAGCAATTTTGGGGCTCAAATCCCCCCCGGGTAATTGTCGGAATGGCCTCCCAAATGTACAGAAACCCACTCAAATTCTCAAATTGAGGTAGGGGATGTGTAGATGAAATCAACAGGGACTCATATTCTGAACCAATCTAACTCCCATGGTTATTATCACTTCCTTCAATCAGATATATAAAAACTAGTTTTGAATGCTTGGGGAAATGAGATGCAATTTAATCCAATGGTTATGGAATTCGACCCAATGGACACAAACTCTTAGTTAATGAATATGAAACCTCAAATATGATTCAGTGACAGTCCATTCATGCATGAATAATCAATATTTTACACAGCCATTCAAATCTACCAACGTTATAAGAGTTTGCAACAAAGAAGTGGGAAATGACACTCTTTTTTTATTACTGATCAATAATACATAAAATCTCTTGGACTTTCGACCTGATAAATTTTTGAAAAAAGAGAGCAGAGTATTTACATCAGAATACAAAATGCTGGAGCAAGAGGAGCTCCCTCAAAAATATAAATGGCTCACCAAGTGTGCCTCACTCCATCAGGCTGAAATATGGTGAAAGAATGTGAGATGGGAGGGGGAATGAACTGAATCCTAAAGTTTCCACGAGATGTTGTAGCTGCACCTATATATTATAACTCCATTGAAGCTCCTTGAAATACCTAAGTGGCCTCTCCAATCACGAATTAGGATGGGAATCTTTCACCCTTGAAATTGGCTCAAGCATGAACTAGTCACTCACTAGCTCTCTCTCTTCACAACAACAAATTTCACAACTGATCAAAAATCTCATTCTCATGGTTTCTCCCTAAATTTTATAAACATTAATGGTCTCCCCAAATTCCAAATACATCCATAAACCA
This sequence comes from Pseudotsuga menziesii, assembly GCA_001517045.1. Lineage (NCBI taxonomy): Eukaryota > Viridiplantae > Streptophyta > Pinopsida > Pinales > Pinaceae > Pseudotsuga > Pseudotsuga menziesii. The sequence goes on along the minus strand of LPNX010711171.1, from coordinate 71,390 downwards.
AATCCAAGTCGAATTGGTGTGGCTGCTCATGCTATGCCATATGGCCTCTCTCTTCACCTTCCATCTTCTCCCAAATTGAGTAGAAACCCATTGGGATTCTCCAAATCACATGAGAGCTCTATTGGATGCTCTATTTAGACCTGATACGTCAAATATGTCAGATGCCAGCCTTCAGATCTGATTTGTGTCATAACTTTCATATAATCTCCATCATTGGTGTCATAGATGTCATAAGTGTAAGGGGAATCTAACTAAGTGTCCACGAAAGTCCCCATTTGGATCTTCCTTGCTCATGTAAGTTACACTTCTTCCAAAATTCGACCTATGAAGTATATGGACAGGTATATTGACCTTATATTCCATCCAAAACATTAGGATTTCCATAGATTTGAGATTGCAAGAGGAGGATGTCATTTAACATAGGGATTCTAGCTTAAGTGGGCCCCATAGTCTCCATTTTCCCTAGTCTCCATATGTCTCCATTTCCATAGAAACTAAGAGAAATACAGATAAGGAAGTAAAGACAACTGGCGTACGATGGAGCAAAGACAATGACAGCGAAAATTAAAGCCTACTGCGTAGGCTTAGAAACAATTAAAGCCTATTGCACAGGCTTTAAAGCGAGAGCAACTGGGTAGTAGGTAGTTGCAACTTAAGATTTTAATCAACTTGAAATTGACCTGTTAGACAACTGCCTTAGTATTAAAGCCTATTCAGCAAGCTAGTTTAGTTGTTAAGCTTCAAGACAAAAACGATTTCTAGATTAAATTGACCATGTGGGGTGTACACTTAGGAATTTTGTATGGGAAAGCGCTTTCACAAGTCAATGGTAGCTTTCCTCTTGAAACTCTCAAAACCAAAGCAAATCAAAATTTACATCAGTAGTTCCCAAGAAAAAATGAAAAGAACAGTTTACTAAATTTTATGGAAAAAAAGTGAAATTAACAATAAAGTTGTTTTTGGTAAAACAGTGGAAACTAAATAATATATAGGTAAAAATAAAAAAATAATATAACTATTTAACAATATTAAACATACCAAATAAAATGTATTAAATAAAGTTGTTTTTGTCAACACAGTTAAAACTAAGTCAAAAAATAATATAACTATTTAGCAATATTAAATATATCAAATAAAATGAATATCAAAGTAGTTTAATATTTATATATTAAGAAAATGAAAATTAATAACAAATTTGTTTTTAACCACTTTTACATGCTACAGGTGCATAATACTAGTTTAAAAAAAATTGATGCAATTAATTAGATAACAACTCAAAAGTAAGAAAAAAAAGAAAATGATATTATCACGAGGAACTATTGAATTTAGTAGATACATTTTTAAAATATTTTCTAATTTTTTGTACAATATATTTATATAAAATATAGATAATAACATAGTGCAAAAGTTTGTAGGTGGGTTTAAATCAATGCAAATTCATTAATAAATATAATATATTTTATAATCTTAGTAAAGATTAATTCATTTTATAATAATAGTATATAGATGATTATAATCTTATCTATTACATGTTCATTAAAGCATATAATATAAGTTCATATTATCACATTTTTTTAAGAATTGTAAAAATAATAATATTTGTAAATATTAATATTAATTTAAAATAAATATCTTTTATAATTAATATTATTAGTTTTAATATTTTTAATATAGTATTAAAGAAAGGAATATACTCTAGTTCTTAGAACAAAGTTTATTAAACTAAACTAATTGGAATTCTAATAATATCCAACCAAAAATTATATTATTTATAAAAAATAAATTAAATAATCACCTTATAANTTCTATATATAAATGATGAAATACAAGATTTTATTAATATACTGATTTAACTTTTTTTACACTAAAAATACTTTACTTTTGTTTAAAGTATAACCAAATATTTGACAGATACATTTAAAAAGCTAAACCACTCTTCTAAATTATTTATTGATAGACAATAGTAGTAATGATTTTTATAGTCATCGTAGAAACAAAATATGCCAGCTTTGAAAGAAAATATGCTTCCCCATTGAATTCACTATAAACATGTTGAAAATTAATAACCAGAAATATGCGTGGAGACTTCTAAATTTATCGTTCCAACCATCAATAGCATTCATCTAAAGTTGACATTCTTGGACAACCCAATCTATAATGATCTTGGAATCACAAGCAACCTACAAATGAAACAAATGCTTAGCTTGAGCAAAGAATAAAAGGCTCCACAAAGCAAGTGATTCACCAAGAGTACACCTGCCACAAGTCATTTTGAGCTTAAAAATGCGAGAGTTGTTCAATTTTAGATAGGTACCTACTCCACAGTTTGTGCCATTTTCCTAAGAAGCACCATCAAAAAATCATATAGGACATTTTTCATCAAAAGAGGGTTCAAATACAATTTTGATTTTACTTTCTTTCATTTCTTTATGAAATTCCTCATAATCTCCAAAACCATTAATCTCCATCATTGGTGTCATAGATGTCATAAGTGTAAGGGGAATCTAGCCAAGTGTCCATGAAACTCCCCTTTTGGCTCTTCCTTGCTCATGTAAGTTACACTTCATCCCAAATTCGACCTATGAAGTATATGGACAAGTATATTGACCTTATATTCCATCCAAAACATTAGGCTTTCCATAGATTTGAGATTGCAAGAGGAGGATGCCATTTAACATAGGGATTCTAGCTTGAGTGGGCCCCATAGTCTCCATATGTCTCAATTTTCCCTAGTCATTTCATTTCTCACTTGCATTCATTTAATTGACCTTATTAAATAAATATTTATTCCTTCTAATGTCTAAACACCATTTATTAGCTCCCTTATTAACTTCCCAATGTTTCCACCCAACCTAGGGAACTAGTAGGATTGATGGAATTTTCCCACTATGCAATTATTTTAAAATGGGGACATTACAGTCCTCCCCAACCAATATTGCTTGTCCTCAAGCAATTTCATATTTGGATGCTGCAAAACATTCTCCTCTTCCCATGTGGCATCTTCACTCGGTAGATCCTTCCATTGCACCAAGTATTCTTTGATTGTCCTACGCCTCAATCTTCTCTCCCTTGTATTCAAAACCTTTTCCAGAATAAGTGTGAGCTGTCCTTCATCATCCAAAGGAGGGAGTGTATCTGAAATGACAATTTTCTAACCAATATCTTTCTTGAGACAAGAAACATGAAATACATTATGAATTTTACTCCCTTATGGAAGTTCCAACCCATATGCTACTTCTCCAATTTTTCGGATCGCCTTGTAGGGCCCATAGTATCTTGGATTTAACTTTTTTGCTCCATTATTTTAGAGAGATGCTTGTTTGTATGGCTGCAACCTCAAATACACTAAATCATCAACCTGGAAAGTCCTTTCCTCTCTGTGTTTATCTACATATTGTTTTTGCTGATTTTGGGCAACCTGCAAATTGTCTTTTAAAAGCTTTAAAATTTCTTGGCTTTCTTCTGCCCAATATTTAGCTTTTGGAGCTCTACTATCACCAAATACCATATCAACAAATTTAAGTGCATCATAACCATATAATGCTCTAAAAGGAGACATTCCTATTGACATGTGAAAGGTGGCGTTGTAGCAAAACTCACCCAAATGTAGCCATTTTGTCCAATCTTTCTATTGTTCTCCCACATAGTTTCAGAGGTACCCTTCCAACCATTTGTTCACCCTCTCTGTTTTTCCATCATTTTGGGGATGGTATCTTGTACTTGGAGTCAACTAAGTGCCCACCAATCTGAAAATTTCTTGCCAAAAAGCACTCATGAATCTACCATCTCTATCACTCACAATGCTCTTGGGGAGCCCATGCAATCTGAAGATTTATATGAAAAAAAGGTCAGCCACTTGTGCAGCACTAAAAGAGGATGTAACAACAAAGAAATGAGAAAAAATAGTCAATCTATCCACTACCACATATATGCAATCCTTGCCCAAATATTTGGGCAAACCGGTAATGAAATCCATCGATATACTGTTCCATTTTTGCTTTGGAATAGGAAAAGGTTGTAGTAACCCAACTGGATATGTGATTTCTGATTTGTTTTGCTGGTATACCTTACATTCATTCACATAATTTTGAACATCTTCATTCAGCCCCTTCCAATAGAACCTTTTCCTTAGTTTCCTATAGGTTTTGAAGATCCCTGGATGGCCTGCTGGTGGGGAATCATGTGCTTCCTGCAAAACTTTGTACTTAAGCTCTGAATCTCGAACCAAATAAATTCTGCCCTTATAGTATATCATACCCTCCAAAATTATGTATTTATCATCTCCCATGAGTCCATCTAATACATCACAAGCAAACTTATCTTTGGCATATTCAACTAGTAGCATGTCCTTCCAATTTTTAGCAATGGCCATGAGAGAAAAAGAAGGTTTTCGAGATAATGTATCTGCTACAATGTTATTCTTTCCTTTCACATATTCAATATCAAAATGATAATCTTGGATCTTTTTTACCCACTTTTGTTTCCTTTCATTTAGATCCTTTTGGGTAAGGAAGTGTCGTAGACTATTGTGGTTTGTTTTCACCACAAAATTGTTGCCTACCAAGTATTGTCGAAATTTGGCCAAGGCATGCATGATGGCCAACATATCTTTGTCATATATGGAGTAAATATTTTCATGAGGCTGCAACTTTATGCTCTCAAAGGCTATAGGGTGTTGTCCTTGTTTTAGGACAGCCCCTACTCCTCCACCTGAGGCATCACATTCAACAACGAAAGGCTTAGAAAAATGAGGTAATGCAAGTATGGGACAACTACTCATTACCTCTTTCATATTTTGGAAGGCCTTTTCAATCTCATCTCTGAACTTCTTGGTATTTATATAAGGTGGTATCTGAATGGGTGAATTACCCTCCTCCAAAACAATGTTATGCTCAACCCCCCTATCAGGTGGTCTACCATGTGGAAGATCTCTGAAAAAGTTTCCATATTTGTGCAGAAGTGTCTCTATCTCTTTTGGGTGTTTAACAACTCTGATTTTTGGCTTGGGAGAGGTGACATAACATTCACTAGTCCATTCTACATCACCATTCCTCAATATAGATCTCATAACTTTGCAATTTACTACATGTTTTGGGTAAGTGTGCTGCCCTCTCACAACCCTTAGTGCACCTGTTGAATCTTGAAATTTCATTACAGGAATTTGATAATTTACTGAATTCTCTCCTATATAATACAACCATTGCACTCCCAAGACTATATTAATATTAGCAACATCAACCACATAAAAACTATCAACAAAAGTATAGTTACCTATGGTGACTTACAGCTTTGGAATCCAGGTGTTGCATTGCATTGTGTTGTGACCTAGGATGACAACTATGAATCCATCAGATGGTTCACTTGGTATTTTTATTTTCTCCACCATCTCTGCATCAATGAAATTATGTGTAGCTCCTCAATCTACCAAAACTGAAGCTCTTTGTCCCAATACCACACCCTTGCATTGAATAGTGTGATAGTGAGGCACTGTTGAAAGTACTGTCATTCTTACTTTGTCCAGTGAGGAATGATTTTCTTCTTGTTTTTCTTCTTCAGTTGCTATCTCATATGTCTCCTCCTGATCTTAAATGCGCTCGTCTTCATCCATACCCCCTCATACTCATCATTATCAGAAAATACTTCTATGCATTGAGCTTTTCCTTTAGCACATTTATGCCCCGGTGTCCATCGTTGGAAGCATGTAAAGCACAATCTTTTCCTTTGAAGTTCATCCTTGTTTTGTCCTTATTTCTTATTCTTTTCATATGTATCTCTTTTCCAACTCTTCTTATCAGGTGCATCCTTTTTCCAAGGCTTTCTTTCAAATCTAGAGTTAGGCTTGGGAGGAAATCTTGTTCTAGGGAGCACATTTTGAAGGTCTCTAGTCAATATCATTGCATCATTTAAGTTAGTAGGCTTGTGGGATTTGACCAAACCTTTTAAGGGCTCTTCCAAACCTTTAGTAAACAACAATACTAACCTTTCCATAGATATATCAGCCACCTTAAAAGGTTTGGAAGAGCCCTTATACTCAATAGGAGTCCCTCCAATCACTTCTTCAAGTTTTTACTAAATTCTAAACAAGATAGACGATTTTATTAGCAATTTTGGGGCTCAAATCCCCCCTGGGTAATTACCAGAATGGCCTCCCAAATGTATAGAAACCCACTCAAATTCTCAAATTGAGGTAGGATATGTGTATAGGACATCAAAAGGGACTCATATACTGAACCAATCGAACTCCCATGGTTATTATCACTTCCTTCAATCAGATATATAAAAACTCGTTTTGAACCCTTAGGGAAATGAGATGCAATTTAATCCAATGGTTATGGAATTCGAACCAATGGCCACAAAATATCGGTTAATGAATATGAAACCTAAAATATTCTTCAGTTACAGTCCATTCATGCATGAATAATCAATATTTTACATAGCCATTCAAATCTACCAATATTATAAGAGTTTGCAACAAAGAAGTGGGAAATGGCACTGTTTCTTTATTACTGATCAATAATACATAAAATATCTTGGCATTTTGACCTAATAACTTTTTGAATAGAGAGATCAGAGTATTTACATCAGAATACAAAATGTTGGAGCAAGAGGAACTCCCTCAAAAATATAAATGGATCACCAAGTGCGCCTCACTCCACCGGGATGAAATATGGTGAAAGAATGTGAGATGGGAGAGGGAATGAGCCGAATCCTGAAGTGTCCACATGTTGTTGTAGTTGCACATGTATATTATAGCTCCATTAATCTCCTTGAAATACTTGAGTGGCCTCTCCAATCACCAATTAGGATGGGAATCTTTCACCCTCGAAATTGGCTCAAGCATGAACTAGTCACTCACTAGCTCTCTCTCTTCACAACAACAAATTTCACAACCGATAAAAAATCTCATTCTCATGGCTGCTCCCTATATTTTATAAACATTAATGGTCTCCTCAACTTCCAAATATATCCATAAACCAAAGCCAAGTCGAATTGGTTTGGCTACTCATGCTATTATATGTGGCCTCTCTCTTCCCCTTCCATCTTCTCCCAAATTGAGTAGGAACCCATTTGGATTATCCAAATCACATGAGAGCTCTATTGGATGCTCTATCTCGACCTAATATGTCAGAGATGTCAGATGTCAGTCTTCACATCTGACTTGTGTCATAACTGTCATAGAATCTCCATCATTGTTGTCATAGATGTCATAAGTGTAAGGGGAATCTAGCCAAGTGTCCATGAAACTCCCCATTTGGCTCTTCCTTGCTCATGTAAGTTACACTTCATCCCAAATTCAACCTATGAAGTATATGGACAAGTATATTAACCTTATATTCCATCCAAAACATTAGGCTTTCCATATATTTGAGATTGCAAGAGGAGGATGCCATTTAACATTGGGATTCTTGCTTGAGTGGGCCCCATAGTCTCCATATGTCTCCATTTTCCCTAGTCATTTCATTTCTCACTTGCATTCATTTAATTGGCCTTATTAAATAAATTTTTATTCCTTATAATGTCTAAACACCATTTATTAGATCCCTTATTAACTTCCCAATGTTTCCACCCAACCTAGGGAACTAGTAGGATTGATGGAATTTTCCCACTATGCAATTATTTTAAATTAGAGGCATTACACTCCCCCCACTCTAATATAGTTTCCATTCCATGTTTTCTAGGCCAACCAGACCCCTATTATATGGTAAGCACTGAGCATATAGTTCAAAAAAATATTAAACCCCTTTGGTACTCTTATTGTTCAATCTAATCTAGTCCATCATCGTCCTTTGCTTCAAATATTATCTTTGAATAACCATAATCCACAAACATGTTGAGAATAGGCTCCCCAAGGTGCTTTTTACAGCTAGTTCTTGGCTAAAGTGGAAGATATTTTTTATACCACAACCACCAAGTTTCATTGGTTTGGTTAGCCTCTTCCAATTTATTATGGGTATTCCTTCTTTTTGTTTATTACCAATCTAAATAAAGTTAGAAATTTTTTTTCCTAATCTTATCCATAATAGATTTTGGGATCTTATCCAATGATAACTCAGTAAACCGGGATATTCTAAAGAACTGGCTTCGCCATAATATATCTACCACCCAAAGTAAGTCATTTATAACATTGATTCCATATCATTTTTCCACTCTTTTTAGTATCCATAACCAATCCTCAACCAAGTAGTTATTAGGCTTCAAATAATAACCCATATATTTCATTCATGAATCCAATGAAGGAGATAGTGGATATTTGAACTCCTTCCAGTCTTCCATCCCTCCTTTATTTCTCAATCAATATGCTCAGAACTTCACAATTAATAGGAAAAGAAGAGGTAACGAAGAACACATTTGTGTGAGAACTCTGGACTTTGAAAGAACTTTGTTGGAGCACCATTCACTAAAACAAAAAAAATTGCAGAGATGACACAAAACCACTTATACTATGAAATGAGAACTCGACATGGTTCTCGTTTTTCTCTCTCATAATTTTAGTAGCTATTATTACCTCTGTTTCAGAAAGGGATGATACCACTATCATACATTTTCATTTTGAGGCATTTTTTGGGGCCTTTGAATCATCTTTATCCTAAAATATTTTTAATTTCTATTTTCAAGTTTGTTTTTTAGAAATTTAACAAAATAACATACATCAAGAAGCAAGTTATAATGAAAAACATATACATTTTGTAAATTTTTCTTTAAAATAAGACATTTTGATGGACAAAGTAAGACATTTTTATTGACAAATTTGTAAAAAAATTCAGAAAATAAAGATATTTAAATCCATTTTCAATGGATTTTTAGAGATATTTTGTATAAAAATGATACTATTTAATATTATTTTCCAAAAAACGATGATTCACATAAATTCAAGAAAAACTATACCATATATTTGTAAATAACACATTAAAAACATTATATATGGAAATTTTATTTCTAAATAAAATCTGAAAGTAAAAAAATTACTAATATATCATATCAAAAAGTTGTCAAATTTAACATTCTCTTGAAGCCATGAAACTAATCAATAATATCACGCTGGCCCAAATTCTTCATCGAAATTGGAATTTTCTGGGCTTGACTTTCTTCACGCACATCAATGTCCTATCAATGTTCTCTTCCATTGGGTATTCTATCATCCCTCCTAATGGGGGTTGAGGCTCTTTTGACATCTTCGCCACAAGCGTTTCACTAAAATTAAATGTATGCAAATTCACAATTAAAATTATAAAAAATATATGTATTAAATTGGAAAAACTAAATACAATTACTAAATACTAAATATTAAATCTTAAATATATTATTAAAGAGATTGTAAAATATGTCCTATAGATTGGTGTAAAACAATATTTCACAAAAGTAAAAATATAGTAGTGATACTAATAATACTTGAAAATAATAATGTCTAAATCTCATTGATATTTTTCTTTGTTGTTTCTATTGTTATGTTAAAATGAAAGTGTGAAAAAGAGTAAGTTCCTTAAAATACAAACCTTTCCTAATTTCATTAATGACAAACCAAAAAAATTCTTTAAAATGCAAACATTTCCTAATTTTATTAATGACAAACAAAAAACATTTATAACATAAAATATTTAACTTTGTTTATTCTAAATGTATTTACTTGAAAGTTCAAAGAGAAGTTGTGGTGCCATGAAAAATTAAAGGATAAAAGAAAATTAAGATATTACAAGGAACGTCATTAACCCTAATCAACACTCATTTCCAAGCTTCTTAAGAACCGAAATAAAACTCTAAAGAAAACCAAATAGTATAGAGCAAAATTTTTAACACTCATTTCCAAGCTTCTTAAGAACCAAAATAAAACTCTAAAGAAAATCAAATAGTATAGACCAAAATTTTTCTAAGCAAACATTAACTATCATCACCATCACAAAAACATAAACACATTACTTATAAAAATAATCATTTTAAAGAAAATCTTTCTTTATCTCAAATAGATTCCTACCTAGTATCAACCATCAAATCTTACTTTATTTAAAATTGATCACCACTTTAAAATGGTGTGACTATCCATAGATCAAATTAAAGTAGAAGTCTTAATTTTAAATAGAAGAGTATATATTCAAGGTGCCTTTCAATGATGAAGGGATTTGAAGATAGTCACATTTCAATTGAAAATAATAAATTAATTATATATTTCTTAAAAAAACATGTTAAACAAAATATTATATTTTTAATCAAATTTATGCTATTAATAATAAATCTAAAATTATCATATTGATAAGAAACATTATTTGAATGTAAATTTTCAAATTTACACATTTCTAAAAGAACATGTTAAATAAAATATCAAATTTTCAATCAAATTTATGTTATTAAGGATAAATATAAAATTATCATATTGCCAAGACACATTATTTGAATACATTTTTTTTAAATTGTATTAAAAAAACATGTTAAATAAAATATTATATTTTCAATCAAATTTATGTCATTAATAATAAAGCTAAAAGTATCATATTGACAAGAAACATTATTTGAATACAAATTTTTAAATTGTATTAATTTTTCCAATTAAGCAACTATTATATTGGATTGAAGTTTAAATATTTTTATTAAAATTAGTCCATTTTTAATATAAATTATATGAAATTAATAATAATTAATCGATATTATAATTAATACAATATTTTTATAATAACAATAATGTTATAAGGAAAATAAAGGTTAGAATTAATGTTTTATAATACCAAGGAACTCATTACTTTTCAAAATAGGAAATAAAGTTTGTATTGACTTGTAACTATTATTTCCTATTTTGAAAGGTAACATAATGTTATTAGTGGATTCATTGGTAGTAGAAAACATTATTTATAACCTTTATTTTAAAACACTATTTCCAATCTTTATTTTCATTATAACATTATTGTTATTATAGATATGTTGTATTAATTATAATATTGATTCAATGTTATTAATATGTCTACTCTGGCGTCAACCTAATGCAAGTGTCATAGCTTCGACAAATGAATACGACTCTTACAAGATTATGGATTTGCATTAAAGAGTTTGTTTCATCATTATGTGATTCAAATTATTCTGGAAGCTTGGTGATCTCCTTGGGTTGATGATTATGGATCTTACCTTTACTTTTTATGATGTTATCATTGCTATTTATTTTATTGGTCTACTTTCCTCTTATTAATGCCTCCAAGTTTTTGTTCTCTCAAGAGGTTTTAAGTTGTATCCAATTTGTTTTTGTACAAGATGGATACTCAATCTTATTGTTGTTCTTGGGACGGAGGGATCCATATGATTTGAGAGTGCCCTATATCTACTCTAAATAGCTCATTGTTGGCCTAGCTCCATAGAGAAAAGGTTTGTAATAACTGTTGCTGCATGGGTGAAATCCTTTCTGTTATCTCCCAAATAAATAAATTTATTTTGGATCTTACCTTTACTTTTTATGATGTTATCATTGCTATTTATTTTATTGGTCTACTTTCCTCTTATTAGTGCCTCCAAGTTTTTGTTCTCTTAAGAGGTTTTAAGTTGTATCCAATTTGTTTTTGTACAAGATGGATACTCAATCTTATTGTTGTTCTCGGGACGAAGGGATCCATATGATTTGAGAGTGCCCTATATCTACTCTAAATAGCTCATTGTTGGCCTAGCTCCATAGAGAAAAGGTTTGGAATAACTGTTGCTGCATGGGCGAAATCCTTTTTGTTATCTCCCAAATAAATAAATTTATTTTTATTTAGTTCACACAAAATAATTCATTTCGATAGTATGAAGGATATGAAGGTCACTGACAACTACCGTGCCATCTTGTGATTAGTTGTGGCAATTTATTGACAGTATGATCAACTGCCGTGCAGTATGTACATGAACATTGCAATTATGGGAAATCTTTCTGGTAATGTATGAATACCCAAAAATTGTAACACTGAACAGGTCTACAATCTTGTCCTCCTCCTCTTCCTAGGAATCCTCCTTACTGCTGGTACTGCGGCTGAGAAAATTATTGCGGTGGGGGATTCGGCTACTGCAGAACGTAGTGTGCTGCCTAAACATACTGTGGTTGTGGCAGAGCCATCGACATCTGATTATACTATGGCTGTGGTGCGAACTGTGGTTGCGGTGCAAACTGAGGTGACAGTATAAACTGCATCTGTAGTGGTGGTGTATACTACTGTTTAGGTAGAGATTGTATCACCTGATGCTGCGGTTGTTATTATTTTACTGTGTGATGATCTTCACCCTTCATATAGCATGATTCATACGTCCTTTCCTAAAGCAGGTCATATCTACGACAATCTCTATCTTCATGCCCCGCAGATCGACAAAACGAACAATATAAGTTTGTCAGCTTCGTCACCATCTTCTGCATGTATCCACATTCTTCATGTTGATGCCCATAGACTTGGCATATCCGACACCATGGTACGCTACCGCAACTCAGTGGGTTCGGTGTCCCAGATAACAGATAATTTTAGAAGTCAGGGAAAGTATCTTTGGTGTGTCCATCCACATGACATCGAGTGCACCAAAGGTCTTCGCGATGTTCTTTCCCCTTCTTGATATCTTGTAGCTAAAGTGTTAAGTTCACCAGCTGCATGTGGATATGGTTCATACCAGCTATACTTTCTCCAATAGGTGAAGCCTCTAAATTCATTGTGATCTCCAGAGCCTCGCTCTGTGTCGCGATCTTTTATTACATTAGCGGTTTCTGGATATGAGATACGAACGTTGTGATAAACCACTCTTTGTGTTGAACATCGCTCATTTTGAAACTGACTCTTACCATTATTGTCTTAAATCTCTGGTCAAAGTCCCAAAGAGTTTCATTAGGAAATTGTTTAATCTCCTTTAACTCGATAATATACTGTGCTTCAGATTTGGGCTTCCTGAATTCTTCAATTAGTCCTTTCCTGACTTCATCCAATGTTTTTGCAGGTGTCCCTATAGGAACTTGTATAAATTTTATGTACCAATCCAACGCACGACCCCGAAGAGCAGTTTCCAATTGACCCTTCTTGACATCATCGTTAGTAGTCTTTCTAACATTCCATACTTCCTCGCATAAAAACCAGTACTGCTCAGGATCATTGGTCCTATTTCCATGGAATAAAGGTAACTTTGTGTCATCGCCCGCCATCATGGGCCTTCCTCCTACAGACACTGATCTACTACTAGAATGTTGTTAGCATGTTGGACAAGTCGACGTGGAACTTGTGTTTCTTCCTGAATGTGGATTAGTGCACGGAGGCATGGGTACATTGCTACTAGGGTTTGATCTTACTGCCATCATGGGCGTAGTTTGGGTCAGGTTGTCCTCTTCGTCACTGTAGGGTCTCTTCATCCTCTGTGGTCTTCCTTCGCGGTCTTGTGTTTCGATCGCAGCAGGACCTTCCCCTACCATCTATCTCTTCTCTTGTCAAAACCTTGCTCCTCCCCTCATAAGACCACTTTCTTCCTCGGATTCCCTCATAGTATCGTCGAAACTTGCACCCATCTACCCCTTATATTCCCATTTGTCTCCCCCCTTTTGTCGCAGTATCCACCACCTCTGCACATCAGAGTTCTACTACTCTAGGTGCATCTTCAGTATGCGCTTTTCACAGACAAGCATCTTAATTGACAATTGTAGAGACAACAAGAACCTACATCTGGGTCCATTGAAAAATTGCCTTTCTGCTTCGCTGTAGGATTTGGTGGTGTCGACCGCGAACTCAGTGATATATCCTTCCAGGATACTATCCAACCAGACTTCAACATCCTGCGATGCCTTGTTATCAGTCTCCTACAACTCCTGGATCAGTTTAGGGGTCCAGGACATTGGCGTGCATCCTTGGAAATTTGTCTTCTTGTAAGTGAACCAGGCTAACCACTCATACAATATAATGGGAAATTCAGAGAAAAAGTACTCGTGTGGACCGTTGTGTATGTACCTCTCCAACCACTTATCCGTCGTCAGTCTAGGGTTCTGATTTTCTGCATCAGCGAATTCTTGTAGATTCTGATCGAAACAATCTTGAATTTTTGGTCTTGTCAGATGCCACATATCCTCCTCTCAGTTGCAACAAGGTCCCGACAACGAAACCATTTATTGGCGCAGCCCAACCAACAAAATCCAGTCGACAGGGGTTCCCACTCTGTTGATGCTCAGCTCACCACAATCTCCCTAAGCACTGACCCAGACAGGTTTTTACCGTGCCCGACAACACCCTCGAAGTGGATGAAGTCTCACTCGAGATGTTCAATGGAGATCTGTCGGAACCAAGTTTCCACATAATAGAAGAGGACTATGGGAATTGAAAATTCATCAAATTATCTAACAGATCTGACCAGTTAGTCAATCATCAACATGGCTAATCATCATTTCTACTACTAGATAGCATCATTTACTCATAACAGAAATAATCATACTGTTGCACAAATAGATCCAAACAGATAACATCATTTAAAAGCAGGAAACATCGCATCATAGATCCATGTCGCATATTAAATTTGCATTCACCATTATGATCATAGAAACAATAAGACAGAAAAAGATAAAAGAAACAACAATTCAGATCAACTTCCATCTTATCATATTACTTTTGCGCAATGATTCATAGGTTCAAAACAGTTCACAATTCAATCTCTAGTCTTTTTCCCTTCAAATCTCTCTCCAAAATCTCCTCTACTTCTTCCCCCTAACACTTGCAATTCTACTTCTATTTATAGGCTTGCGCCTTTACATTCAAGGTCCACTTCTAACTAATTCTTAACCAATTCTTAACTGAATCTACAAAATAATGACCAATATCCACAAAATATGGTCCAAAGTACAAAAAGTGACATAAAATACATAAAATAGTCTATTTTCCACCGTGTGCGCCATCTTTTACTTATGCATGGTCTTTTGAGCTTGCACGACACTCGTGATACTGCACAACTAACTTGTCCCAAAACCCCTGCCAACAATGACATATATATATATTATGAAAAAGTTGGCTTGAGGGAACATCGAGGAAAGCTCCGCTCACTACCAGAAACCATAAAGGCCTTACTTCTTTGGGATGACACCTATATGAGCTATAAAATCATAAGCATAACCTCCTGATTTCTTTTCAAAATGAAAATTGGGGGTGGGTTGTTCCACAACAAAAGATAGTTTTTATACCCGATGTGGACAGCACTTAGATAGGATAAAAATCACGTTGAAGCAAAGAAGAAGGAGCGAGGTACATTACCTACCTATATTGATTCCCTTTGAAGCTCTCTGCCCTACTTCACCCACCTAAGCTTCTGACTGCATTGCCTCACAATCGTAAAACAATTGGATAATGTTATTGAGAGGAGAGCTTGACTTCGCTAATTGGTGATGGGATTTTATCGAATGCCTCTAATAGATGGGATTGTTTTAATCCAATGACTCTAATATGATGGGGATTATCCACTGGGGCAGGATACTTTACTGGGGATACTCTTACAGATACACCGAGAGTCTAGTACTCACAGAATACACTTAGCACTAGATTACATATAAAGTTACACAATGATGAGATGATCGAGATGAGGGTTCCATGATTAGGAAGGGTTCCACAATCAGGTATGTTACGCATAGAGATTCAATGACGAAGTTACACAATCATTCTTTCGCAAATTTTACCATTCTGTCGTAGGGGCACGTGGAAGGGAGGAGGGAGCAGAGCTCCGCTCCCTTGGCCGCCAAAGGTCTGCCCTTCACGGGTGGTGCGATTCTCAATCGTGCCACCCATGAGGGGCGACCCTTTGTCGACCAAGGGAGCAGAGCTCTGTTCCCTCCTCCCTTCCCTAGTGAGTGATTCTTTTCCAAGTCTTCTGGTTGAGATGGGAAATTTTTGTTATTCTCCTTCCTCTCTCCATCAGAATGATTGAGTCTAACCATCTGGCCTTGGTCAGTATGGGATATGACTGTAGGGCTAGACAGGGCTTCTGGTTCATTATGCAGGTGATCGGTGCATGGACAAGTAATAAAGTAAGGTGACTGTTCGATCGCTAATTAATGAGGTAAATAAACTTTTACATTTTAAAGTGATAAGGAAAGGTTCTTGGCTTTATTCAATGAGCAGATCGAGGTTTATAATAGCTTGCGTTATATACGATTCACAAGGTGGGTTAGGTTTACCGATTCCTGGGATTATTACTTTTCGTTAGTGCTTGCTGGGAGTAATGGTCAGAAGCTCTAGTCATTGCAGCGAGAAATCTTGTCAATTTCGAGTCAGAGCTCGAAGGTTTATTGACAACCCTATAATGAAGCTTTGAATGTTTATTGTTTATCTTCATAAAATTGGGGTATCTTTTACCTTTTATTTATTAAGTTTTTTTTTACTAAATTTTAGTTCTCATTGTTTGAAAGGGTGTGGCTTGAGACAAATTTTCCATGAATAAATTGTGGGTGTATTGAAAAGGGTATAATGAAGCTTTGATTGTTTAAATTTGTTTTCAATAAAGTTATGGTATCTTCCTAGGATGGGATGTTTGGAGATTTCTTTGTTATTTTCTTTTCATAATGGTTATCCTCAAGCTGCATGAGAGTTGTATGTGATTGCTATGCCATTATTTATATGACATATTTATGAACTTTTTTTAAATGAATTTATACTAAATTGGAATACAAAAGTACATTTCAATGTTGATGTTTCTATCATAATTAAAAAAAAAACTTTTGAATTTTGATTAACTGATAAATAGTTAGATGATAAAATGTGTATTAAGATTTCTAACTTTTTGGAGACTTATATAAATCCCTTGTCTTTTTATGATAATATAATACTTTGAAAAAATTTCTCATTTAATGATAATATAATAGTTTGAAAAAAATGTTAGGTTTTCATTTATTTAAGAAACCTTTTAAAATTCTTTTTACAATTTGTTCAAGGAAATATTTCTATATAGATTCCTTAACATAAAATGACACCTATGGTTTTATTATTCAAACAACCCTTTCAAAATCTTTTAATTCCTTTCCTAAATATATATTTAGATATTTTTTTTGGGCATGAAGAGGGAAATAATTTCTACAAGGTTTCCTCAATAGGATAATGCATTATGCCCCTTATATCTTCTATGCAAAAACGTATTTCTTGACACAATGTGGTTTCTATAGTTTTATTACATGACTTAGGGTTATTCTTGATAGTAACTTTTGGAAGAAGAATCTATATTAATGCTCTCACGCTAATGTTATGTTGTTGGGGGATTTAAGGGGTTAGGGGAGGGTAGGTTTTTTTTTTAATATTTTTTTGAATGTAATGTTGTTGCGGGGGTTTATGGGGTTAGGGTGGGTGTTCTAATTTTTGTTTCTTAATGTAATGTAATGAGGGGGTCAGGGGGAGGAGTGTTTTAATTTTTATTTTTTTCTTAATGTAATGTAATGAAGGGGTTATGTTTTATTATTATTATTATTATATCCAGTCCTTCATCTATAGAAAATATAGATTCTAATGGGGTATCTGCATCCATGGATGAATTTGAATAATTTTACATGAAACATTTTAGATGTTTTTTATCAGTATGATGTTTGTAATTGAACCTCTAAAGAAGTTTTTGAATATTTATATGAATAGTTTGTTCTTCTATGGTCTAATATATGATTTCATTGCGAATCACAACATAATTGGTTTGATTTTGTATGGTTAGAGTGGTGAAATTCTTTATGAAATATTTGTTATTATTTAATATGCAAGTTTCAAAAAAGTTGTAATTTATCTCTTGAAGAAAAAAATCTTTTTCCGATTTAGGGTTTGATTTCAAAGTTTATGTAAACAACAGTATGGGATGTTTAGGCCATGGCTCTATTTTTTACCTCGAAAAAAAAACGTGTATACTTGTATCAACACTTTTCTATTTGGGGGTTGTTTTTGGTGTTTTTTATGCAAAAATCATCATTTTTATGGCTAGAGTTCTTGTTCTTAGTATAAATTTCTTGTTTCATAGTATAAGTGGTTACAACCCATAATTATACAATTTGTTGCATCCAAGCATAAGCCAATTTGAAGAATTACAAGTATGAAAAATTATTAGCTTATCCGATCATAAGCCTTAACAAGGTGCGGTTTTAACAGGTCAAAACCTTCAATTTCTTATCTTCATGATGTGAAGGAATTCATGTACAACACTTATAACATTCATTATTTGGTGATTACTATAAAATATAAATAAAATTGTTATTGAAATTGAAATGATAATAGTGTTTCCAAAATGGGTTGCATTTATTGGTGACAAGCAAGGAGTTTTTCATAAGTGGGAAAGGTTCAATTCTAATGAGGGTCGTACCACGGAGGATTCTCCTTTTGACCAATGAGTAATTTATGGGCCCGGTTTATAGTTATTGAGGGATATAAAAAGGGATATATAGTAAAAATAGGGAATATCCCATAAAATAGGGTTTTGTTAATTGGAAATATGTATTGGGAGGGCGCTCAACAAAAGAATTTTGGTAGGAATTTATCAATATTTAGTGAGATTATGGATATTCTTTAATATCCCATGAACGAAGGCGCTATGTCATAGTTTCACTAAGTGGAGACCCCGTGGGGTGTATTTGGAGCCATGGGGGCACCTTGAGGTAGTGGTCGGGCATGTGGTTCCACCCAAAGAGATTGCATTAAATGTCTTGTGACCCATGGACACGTAAGTGGATCAAATCCCACCCCCATGTCCTCCTACCATTTTTAAGTCAATTCTCGTTAGCTCACTTAGTTAAGGTGTGAGTTTCATTTGCAAGGGGCACTCAAAGCGACTCGAGTTCAATACCCTTAGGGTGACTTAGTTGGGAGGAGACACCAAAAAATCTATCCATGTTAAAAGTTGGTGTGACCTAGGCCAGGTATGGTCCATGGATGATTTTGACGGCTTAGACACCCCAAAGTTACGGTTTCTTAGCTAATAATGAATAACAATGTTGTGTAATATTTACTTACTATGATAAGAGTTATTAAAATTTATTGAAATCAACTTTCATTTGTTAAATTTAATAAAAGATAAAAAAAATCATTTTGATTTTTAAAATTTTATTTGTTCATTTAAATTAATATTTCTAATTTATTTATTTAAAGTAATATTTAAAAATATATAAAATGTGACACGTTATGAACTTTTATCTTGACTTATCATTTGAAGTTGATTTGATAGCAAGACACTTTGAGACGCTTCCATTTGTGTGATATGGTCACGATTCCCGAAAATAATAATTTCATATTATTCTTGTAGATGTTTTTAAAAATTAATAAAATGCAAAAAAATCCGTTTACATGCTTGTAATTGATTTGGCTCGTCAGGTTTATTATGACTCATCTTGCTCTGCCATAGCACCAGCCCACAGTTGTCCCATGGGCCGTGTGTCATCCGAGTTTCACCACAGAAGGCACAACGACTCCCCTCTACAGCTCACGTGTCTCCCTTCTCTGTATGGACGAGCGTTATTGTGGCCACTTTGGCTGTCTGCTTGCGAGTGGCTCCTGCCGTATTTCTCATACTAATTCACATGACATATATAATTCACAAAGTGAAAATTGGAAATCATATTTAATTCACACAAACAATAACGCTTGGGAGTCTATTCCCCATTATCTTAATTCCGGTTGATGTTGATGGTCTATTAATCCTTCTTTGCACAGCTAGGTCGGCCATATGAATTCATGGATGGACTATTATTAGTGGCGAGAGCTAACCATTGAGCTGCAGAGTCATTAAGACTCTGTCAGCTCAATGAGTCCATGGTCCATCCATTCATGTATCATGAGCGCCGCCTGCATAACATCCAAGTCGTACATGGCTGCCGAAACGAGACCCCATATCCTGCCACCGGAAACTAGCCCCTACCTGCCGACCGTCCCATGCTTTCACGGCCCTCGTTTACTGATCCATTAACAGTCGGCCTCGGAGGTTTCGGTCCTTTTAATTCCATGTAATACAAATACTATTTTTACATTTAATAAAAGATATTTAAATTTTTATATTATTTTTATATTTTTATATAATGATATACTTTTTATTTATTAATAAATATAATAAAAGCTATTTAAATTATGTATTTTTAATTTATGAAAGATAAATCAATAAATCATTACAGGTTTCTTGGTTTCTTAGATATAGTATTAAGTTTTGTAAATAACTATAAGTAATTTTGCTTCTTTATAGTCTTCTATCTCTTGATTTAGGTACTTAACTCATGGTTTTGACAAACTTTTTTAATTTTATTTTTTATATGAGATTTATATTTTAATTTGTAATTTAAAGTGGAAAAAATAAAAAATAAAAACTTAGGTAAATGTTTTATGTATATAGTATTGATAAACCAAAGTGAAAAAAAATTGAAGTTAATGAAAATAAAAATAAATAAATAAAAATTAACTACCATAATAGTAACTAAGAAACTAAAAAAATATCATAATAATTATAAAAATTTGTAATATTTTTATGATAGTTATTATAGTTATAGTTATTATATGAAAATATCATAATAATTATAAAAATTTATGATATTTTTATGATAGTTATTATAGTTATAGTTATTATATTTTAGAAAATATCATAATTTTTTGTAATTATTATGATATTTTCTTAGTTTTTTAGTTATTATTATGGTAGTTAATTTCTCTTGATTTAGGTGACTTAATTTATGGTTTTGACAAACTTTTTTATTCAATTTTTATATGAGATTTATATTTTAATTTATAATTTAAAGTTGAACAAATAAAAAAATTGAGGTAAATGTTTCATGTATATAGTATTAATAAACTAAAGTAAAAAAAAATTGAAGTTAATAAAAATTTTAAAAAAAATAAAATTAACTACCATAATAATAACTACAAAAACTAAGAAAATATCATAATAATTACAAAAAATTATGATATTTTCTAACATATAATAACTATAACTATAATAACTATCATAAAAATATCATAAATTTTTATAATTTTTTATAATTATTATGATATTTTTTTAGTTTCTTAGTTACTATTATGGTAGTTAATTTTTATTTATTTATTTTTCATTAACTTCAAATTTTTTTTCACTTTGGTTTATCAATACTATATATATGAAACATTTACCTAAGTTTTTATTTTTTAATTTTTCCACTTTAAATTATAAATTAAAATATAAATCTCATATAAAAAATAAAATTAAAAAAGTTTGTCAAAACCATGAGTTAAGTACCTAAATCAAGAAATAAAAGACTATAAAGAAGCAAAATTACTTAGAGTTATTTACAAAACTTAATACTATAACTAAAAAACCAAGAAACCTGTAATGATTTATTGATTTATCTTTTATAAATTAAAAATCCATAATTTGAATAGCTTTTATTATATTTATTAATAAATAAAAAGTATATAATTATATAAAAATATTAAAATAATATAAAAATTTAAATATCTTTTATTAAATGTAAAAATAGTATTTGTATTACATGGAATTAAAAGGACCGAAACCTCCCAGGCCGGAACGGAGGACTGTTAATGGATCAGTAAACGAGGGCCGTGAAAGCATGGGACGGTCGGCAGGTAGGGGCTAGTTTCCTGTGGCAGGATATGGGGTCTCGTTTCGGCAGCCATGTACGACTTGGATGTTATGCAGGCGGCGCTCATGATACATGGATGGATGGACCATGGACTTATTGAGCTGACAGAGTCTTAATGACTCTGCAGCTCAATGGTTAGCTCTCGCCATTATTAGTAATTCATGTGGTTGACCGTTCTCTAGTTCTTATGCTAAGCTATCACCTTATGATGGTCCCACCAACTATGACTGAAACTTTTGCACATTTTACCATGAAACTATTACAATATATCTGCCTATTGGTTATTTTGTTGGTATTTGATTTGTTTTTTCATTTTCATTGGTTGACACGAAGATAACGTAGGCTTCACGTTTTGTAGCTTGTTTGGGGAATGGCTTGTAGTCTTTGAGGGTAGGTGAGCAATTGATTTTCATTTATATTCATTACATTGATTAGGTTTGTGGTATCAACTTGGTAGTAAGAGAATTTAATATGGAAGTGTTTTTTTTGTTTATTTCTTTCGGTGTAAGGTATTAACTTTATGGTAGGGAGGTTAAATCATGAATTTTTATGTTTTTATGTTTCTTTTTTGAAGTGTTTCGAGAATTCTTGTCTAGTTTTGTTCTTTATGTTTATGTGTTTTTCTTTATATGTTGATGAGGTGGTAGGATGTTATCAGGGACATGTTTTTATTCATTGTAACTTTTTTTTCTTTTTGTTGACATTGTGGCATTGCATAGCTTTGAATATTTTATTGTGGGTACCTTTGTGAGTAACAGAAGTTAAGGAGACGCCCACTCGTTATTATGGTGGTCAACAAGATAGGTAAATTTGTGGGAGGCATATCTTTTGCATTCAAAACTGTATTGGGGTGGACCGATTTACACCATTGGAAACCTTTCGATGTGTAAGACATTGTCGAGAGGTCGGAAGCTTAACTTGCAAACCTTTGACCCAAAAAATGTTTGAATTTAAGGCCTCATATAGGCTCATGGATATTTTGAACCCCGAATCATCAAAATATGACCTACCAACAAAATGGGCCCTACAGTCCAATAACTCTAGCTTTTTCCATCCAAGAAATACCAAAAATATGACAAATTATATATATTTTGATGATGATGATGATGATGATGGTTAACGTCTATCGTGAATCAATTGTGTTGAAGTTGTGGTTCATGTGCCAGTTTTTTAAACATGGGGATACATGAGATCCATGAATCTTGTTGTGGGAAGTTCAAAATCTTACATAAAGAAGTAAATGCATTACAATATAATTGAGAATAATACGAGTATAGATCCATTTTAATTATGGCTCTATCAAGCCCCAAGAGGGATCAAGTTCTCTTGAGGTGCAAACCCTTTTTAATTTAAAAAAAAATGTATAATAAGTATTCCTACTTGGTCAACTTGCTTAAGTAATTTCAAAATATATTAGTAGAAGAAAATGAGTTAAGTAACATTAATAATCATATAATTAAATAGTTTTCCAAAAATTGTTTTATTTGTCTTTCTTTAAAACTAATAATGAATATTAAGAGTACTTAATGATTAAAATAATTCATATAAAATTTTAAAATCTAGATTTCCAAAATAAATTGGAATCTGAAAAACATTTTACCATCAAATGAATATTTTAAACATTTATCCAAATGTTTTTGAGAAATGACCTGTTTTTCTTTATAACTAAAAATTAACATTTACATGTTATGGTTAACCTTAACTTATGAATGAGCAAGGATGTAAGTGGTTTAAAGCACATGGTTTTAGCTGCCCAACTAAACGTGTTTTACAATTTAGCCAATTTAAAATTAAATTTTATATGTTCTTGGTTTTATACTTTTTTTTACTATTCAAGTCAATTGAATTTTACTACTAAGTTTGTGAGATTATGAGTATTGCCATAATATGGTTTTATATTTATATGAGTATAATATTTTTTATTATTTTAATTATAAACAAACATGTTATAATTTTTTTTATTTTTTACTTTTCCATTTGAGCTGTAGAAAGCGACCCAAAAAAACACACACAAAAAATGCATTTTAGAATAGAGGATCATTGAGTTTTCGATCTAAACCAAATTTGAGTGAAAAATAACCATATAATTTACAACTTGTAACAAACTAGAAAATAACTTCATTATTATTGGCATTGGAGTTCTTACTCAATTTGATATGCATGATGGATTTAATTCATTGATATTCATATTTTTTAATACAAATAGTCATATATATACAAACAAATATATTTATAAGATATTAAAACATTATATTCCTGTATAAAAATTAACAATTATTATTTATTATTTTTTTATTTTGCATAAAAAAAAAGTTTGAAATATTTAAATATTTCAGAGCAAGGTTATAGAAAAGGGAGTTGTTTAGCATTCTAGGGTTTGGATTTTTTTAATTAAAATTATCCAAATTTAGTGATTTAATTTTTTACTATTTTATTTCAATTTTTAATTAAAAAATAAGTTCAATCTCACCTTCAAAGGAAAAAAATAATCCAAAAAGCAGAACGTTAAAACTACCATGAAGAGTAAATGTAACTATTATAAAAAAATAGAAAATAGATATAACAGGCAAGGCCCATTTATTTTTTATGTATATTTTTAATTACAAAAATGAGTTCAGTCTTACCTTCAAAGAAAAAAGTAATCCAAAAAGTATAACGTTGACTACCATGGAGAGTAGTTGTAACTACTATGGACAGTAGATGTAACAGGCAGGGCCCATTTCATTATTTGTGTAGATGAGTAATGCGTCGCTTTTCCAATATGATACACCAATTGGATTCTACGGTATCATCCTCTCTGGTCCTCCACAATCCTTCAACGATAACCTTTATTTGAAGGATTCATTAATTAAATGATTGAAAGCGCTTCCACGGTCTCACTTCTTTATTTTAAAGAGAAAAATATCACATTTAAGAAATCCTGTATCTCACTTTGATTCTTGAATTGAAATGTGTTGAACTTTCAAACATGTTACCAATTGAATTCCTGGTATGGTCCTCCTAGTAGGATAAAATTTTCCAAAATATTAATATTTTGTGAAGTTCAAGAATGGAAATCTGATACACCAATTGGATTCTACGGTATCATCCTACGGTATCATCCACAATCCTTCAATCTGATACATCCTACGGTATCATTCTACGGTATCATTACGGTATCATCCTAAGATAACTCGGTGTATCATTCTCGGTATTATTATCATTCTACGGTATTATTATCTTACTCGGTGTATCATTCTACGGTATTATTATCTTACTCGGTGTATCATTCTCGGTGTATTACGGTATCATCCTACGGTATCATCCACAATCCAATCTGATACACCAATTGGATTCTACGGTATCATCCACAATCCAATCTGATACACCAATTGGATTCTACGGTATCATCCACAATCCTTCAACGATAACCTTTATTTGAAGGATTCATAAATTAAATGATTGAAAGCGCTACCACCGTCTCACTTCTTTATTTTAAACAGAAAAATATCACATTTAAGAAAATCCTGTATCTCACTTTGATTCTTGAATTGAAATGTGTTGAATTTTCAAACATGTTACCAATTGAATTCCTGGTATGGTCCTCCGAGTAGGATAAAATTTTCCAAAATATTAATATTTCGTGAAGTTCAAGATTGGAAATCTGACATAAACCATACACTGAGCCATCGTCCTCTTTTCAACAATTTTACGTGAAAAGTGACCTTGATTTGGAGGAAGCCCAAAGATCTTCAATTTAAATTAGCTAACACTACTTTTATGGTGATGGTGTCTCTAGCGGAAGTCCATCTATAGGATGGTCTAGAGCAAAATAGTCTATTATTGCCACATATATATATGTGGCATTATGGGAAACTTTCAAAAACACAATGCTAATTTAATTTTCAAGATAGTCTATTATTGCAACACATTTGGATTATGGGAAATTTAAAAAGTAATTGCCAATTCAATTCAAACTGAAAATCATAATTTTATAAATGATTAAAATACTTTGTTAATTTAATTCAAAATCATAATTTGATGAATGATTAAAATACTTTGTTAATTTAATTCAAAATTATAATTTGACAAATGATTAATATAGGAGCAAAAAATTAGATTAAATTGTCAATTTTTAAGTTTAAAATTTAATAATTTTGATAAATTAAGTTAAAATATTTTATCAATGATAAGTAAGATATTAATTGATTGAAAAATAAATAAATAAATCATTTACACCGAAGACTATCTAGTGGTCCATCAAGGGCAAGATAGTCTACTATTATGATAAAAAAACATATTGCTAATTCAATTCAAAACCATAATAGACAAAGGATTAGTATAGGAAGCAAGAAATTAACTTAAGTGATCAATTTCTATGTTTGAAATTTAATCATCTTAACCAATTAGATTAAAAGTATTTTATCAAAGATAATTAAGATATTAATAGATTGATAAATAAATAAGTTTTATCCACTAATTTTTATTATGGACCCACTATCTCAAACATTATTCATGAATAATTTGAAAACTATAAAGGAAATCAAACTCTATGTAACAACGTATATAGAATATGCATTATGCATTTGGAATTGTTACAATAGTTTTCTTAGGAAAGTGGGGTTATAGTTCTATGTAAAAAACAATTATGATTTAAAGTTAGTGTCTTAAATATCTATCAAACTAGTTGATAGTTGCGTCATGGGGGATTCACCTTGTTGACCATTATCTTATCACGTTCATTCATGAAGGGGATTTTTTAAATTGTAAAAAAAAAGTTATATATATATTTTAGGTATTGGGAGGGATGGGAGAAGGGTATGGAGGTTTTATAGGTATTGGGGTGTGTTATAACTAGATCTTGTTCTTAGTTTATTTGTTCTTTTTGTCTTAATTTTCAACCATTGGTTTAAAATGATTTTACATTTTATGTTGATTTTAAGAACTTTTGACAATTAGTAATTTTTGTTGGATTTAATGCTTTTAATGGTTGAATTATTTCATTAGTTTAGTTTTAAGGTTTGTCTTTTGGGCTTATTAGTTAATATGTATATCTTTAAGCTTTCAAAAACTTATAATAAAAGTTTATTCCAAGTTTGCTTTATAATCTAACCCTCATTGTTGAGTCCTTTGTCAAATATTTTCATGAGGAGATTCATGTAGCAGCTCTGTTTTTCCTGTTTTTGTCATTATCATTGGGAGCAGATTACGAGGTGATGGAAATGAATTATGGAAAACCAAAAGAGGTTTTTGTCCACAACAGACTCATTCACAAAAATTTCCCTCTGTTTTGCAACAGTTGTTATTGTTTGAGAAATTCGAATTCATCTTTGTGCCCTATTTTCAGGGTTTGAATTATTTAATAATTTCTTGTTTTAGTCACAAATTTCTAGCACATATTTCGATCAATTGAAGGGGAATTTTCAAAATCCAAGAGAGGTTTTTGTTCACAACAGACTCATTTAAAAACACCTCTCTCATTTTTTGCATAGGTATCTCGGATTGAGAGATATGAAGGCGTTTTTGAGACCCAAATTTTCAGAAATTTGCCAAATTTCCCCAAATTCGATTTGTTATTTTTGGGTAAATTGTCTTTAAAGATTTTGAGTTATCATGTAACTAATTGATGTAAATGTTTCAAATTTTGACCTAGAAGGTAGTTATGGAACTACTTTACCTTTGTAATGATAAAATGAATACAAACATACAGTTTTGTGGTGGGATTTTTCACTCAAGGAGAGGCTTTTGGAGCTTTGATTTCTCAAGCTAGCACTTATAACTCTTATGTAAGTGGATGACTGTTATTGATTATATATAAAATGATAAGCCCTTTTACCTGTCATGCTTTTTCATTTATGATCTGGTTGATTGCTCAGTCTACAATTTCATTTCATGTTTAAAGGTTTATTCATATAAATGCCTATAGCCTGTGGATGAAATTAGTGTTTCATGTGTAATGTTTATGGTTTATTGGAATGTGTTTGATCCCCAGTTTATCCAACTTGCATGATTTAGTTCTGTATTAGCTTGTTGTTGTTTATTTCCTCCTTGATTGATGAACTTTTCAACCAAAACTAAAAACCAAAACCCTTAAGACCAATTTTATTTTATTTTTATTTGAGATTGTGTTGTCTTGTTCTTCTAGTAGTCTGAGAAGAATTTTTGGCACTAACATATTTGGCGCCGTTACTGGGGATGAAGCTGAAGTATATCTTCCCTGGGATATCATTATTCATCTGATTTTGAGAGGTGAACAAAGTCAAAAAATCTTTTAGACTACAATTTTCCACCGGCAACTTCACGATTAAAGATTCCACTACAAGGAGAATTTTGTTGACAAAAAAATGAAGAATCCAAATGGAAGATTGGGTATCAGCTTGTTACTTTCCTTCATGAGGTTTTGTTCTTATTCATCATTTCTTTTCTGTCTTTCCCATTGCATGTCAAAAGAATTATTTTTTGTTTTGTCTATTCCAATGATCATAAACCTTCAAGTACATATCCCTCTTTGGAAGAAGAAAATCTGCATTCTTCTTGTTTTATTGATATTGATCCTATTCCTTCATTTGAAATACATGTGCAACATGATATACATATACCCATATCTCTTGAAGCCAATTGTTTTGGTCATCTTGTAGAGAATAAAGCTAATATATTACCTTCTACCATCATTGTTGAAACTTGCGAACATCTTGTTGAACCTCATCTTCAACTCACAGATTTTCAGTCTAGACTCAGACCGAAGATGTTTAAACCTCTTACGCTTCCATCTCTCTTACATCCTTACCCTTCCTACTTTGTTGAATATCTTCCCCATTTTACTAGAAAAGACCATATTATAACAGAGAAGCATTTAGGATCTTTCCATAATTTCATTGATAATTTTTAGATTATGCATGAGGATGTTGTCATGAGGTTATTTTCGAAATCCTTTGCTAGAGATGCTGGGTTTTGGTTCTGAAATTTAAAAGCTGATTCAATTAGATCGTGGGAAGAATTGCATGATGTCTTTTTGAAGTATTGGGGTCAAAATAAATCTTATGATCAATTTCTTTTTGAATTTTATGGTTTGAAAAGGGAGAATGATGAGCCAATTGCTAAATTTAATTGGAGGTTTCAAATTTTTTATATCAGTATGCCTACGGAGATTAGACCTTCAAAAAAACTTGCTATGGTATATTATGTTATGGCTCAACATTCAGATCTTGTATTTTTCCTGTTAGAAAGGAAATCATCATCTTTAAGACAATTGTTTGAGGATGCAAAAGGAGTGGAGGAGAACATCTGAGCTTGCAAAATGCTTCGAGATTAGGCTCGTGTTGAAGATATACAAGATTATGAACATGAAGAAGAATGTAGGTATCATTCAGATTCAAGACAGTTTTCTTCATCATTTTCATATTTTCATATGAACAAGGATATAAATGACGCTTGTGTTGATTCTTCATATCAGTTTGCTAACTTTTTCGATGATAATATACTTTCAATGGATTATAGTAGAAATTTCCTAGTTCCTGCTATGAGATTATCATGTTATGAAGAAGAATTTGCTGCTCTGCAACCTCTTACTATTGATATAAGAAATAAGTTTCCATTCTTGACTTATGGTCACTTTGAGAATTTTATTTGTTCAATTTTTAATCAAGGGTTTTATTTAAAGGTCGAGAAGCAGTTTGAAGAGCCCTTGGTTTCCATTCTTGAGCCAAAGTTTAAAAAGAACAACAATGGAGAGGAAGAGGATGCTTCACTTTATGATGAATACAATTAAGACATTGAAGTTTTAAATCAAAAATTTCATGGTCCTGTGGATTTTTGGATGGAGTTGTATTTTTCAAAGGTTTCTAATGCTCCAGCTTTTGGCATACTTCCTATTTACAGTCATAAGTATTGTTACCACCTAATTTGTACTTAGTGGTTTTTTATCAAGTGAGCTTGGTGAACTGGAAAATGATAACTTGTTCGAACTTTAGAGAACCTTCAATCTTGCTTATGGGAAGCTTTGTTGTACTATATCACATGTTCATACCCCATGGGGGAATTGTAATAAATGTTCTAGCATGATAGTGTCTGTAAAAGACTCGGTCTCTTAGATTTTATTTGTTAATCCGATCAGCCCAGGGTGTTTTTTCCCTTGGTTATTATTGGTTGTTGAATAAACGACTAATAATTTCTGAGTTTTTCACTCCATACCTCCAAAGTTGGGGTGGTCGGCTTGGCATTTAGGCCTATTGAGGTTATTAGAGTCTATGTGTCAATGTATAAACATGCTAGACATCATGGTCGAGACATATGAACATGTCTAAGTCCCACTCGGTTTTTTCAATTTTTCAATTTTTTAATTTTTTCAGTGTTTTTTATTAAAATTTAATTTTTCCAAAACTTAGGCTATTTTTTAATAGTTTAATTGGAAAAATTGATTTTGTAATAAAAGTGGGCCAAATAATCAGTTTCAGTCATGTAGGTGCTCATTTTCAAGCTAAGAGCACCATGTAAACCCATGGACCCACTATTTCCTAGTTTTGAGTGATTTTCCATCACTCAGGTCAGAAAGCCCCAAAAATCAATTATTGATTATTTTAATTAATAAATTGATGAATAATGGAGCAAATCCAGAATCATAGATCAGTGGATTCTCAGCCGATTTAATTGAAATCAGTCAGATCTGAACCAGATTGACTAGATCTGACAAATCCTTAACTGAAGGAGGTGATCAAATAAGATCTAGAGTTGATCTTTAGCATCCTTTATGGGGAATTTGCCCTCCCTCTCTCCTCCACATGTTTTTGGCTCATCTGGATGTGTTGACGGGCGTAGTATGACTATGCACGCAATGGGGGAGACAACCCAGACCGGGATCCTTAGAGCAGGCTCCAAGCTGTTTGGGATGGTTGTTCCCGATAGGTTTATAGGCTCTGTTAGCCTGAAGGTTTAAAAAATCTAAGAGATAGATCTAACACTACTGGTTATTATTAGTCAATGTATCTATGCCTGTACATATTAATAAATGTTATTATTTACAGTATTAATTAACTAAGTTAGATCAATTTATAAAGTTAGAAAATTAAACAACTATTAACAAGTTAGATTAAATACAAATATACATTGTATACATCTGTACATAAACCAATAATGTAAAGAATAATCTGCATATGACAATGAGTATGGAAATCTGATTGAAATAGATTTTTTTAAACAATATACTAATCAGAAAATAAGAACATATTATCTAAACCTATGTACTATCCTGATCAGGAGCAATGCGAAATAACCGAAATCAGATCTGTTAACAATGACTATCAATAATCTCGACAATCTTCAAAACACATTCAGAAATTATCAAGATCAAGCAACAGGCATATACCATGTACGTAACAATGACAGTCATTAATTTACGACATAGCATTTATTAACAGAACGATATTCAGCATAAGTCAATAGCTAGAACATGATATGTTTGCATAATTTCAAAAGTGGGATTATGACAAACATGTATAATATTGAAAAACAGTAACAAGACTATGGATAACATACACATGTGTTAAGCATAAAACCATAAACATATATATAATTTATCACCAGTTTCAAGATTGTATCTGCTGACAGAAAGCTGTCTCCAGTCACAATGAATAAAACCGTAGTCTTGTTGTCTCCTTTCCATAAACTATCGACCCCCTATCCCATATGCTATCTCCCCTTAAATACATGAAATCACTAAAGGAAAACAGTCCTACAAACTAGAGATAGCAAAATCGAATTTTTTAACCAATTTCCCATAAAAATGACAAGTGAAACATGTCATTTTTCACTATACGTGAAGACATCTAAAATTGGTAAAGATTCGATCCATGAAAATCAAAAATCTTAACAACGAGACAACACCTGGAAAGTATGGTAATTGTTTTGTTTCTGATCATGTGGGGAATCATCCAAAAACATACCATCATCAAAATCCGTAGCAAGAACAGCAGCCATATCGCCTGCAATGCAACACAGAAGAATAAATTAATTAACACACATATGAAAATCGAAATAACAAAAAACTATGCAATAATCAGAAATAATATAAATCAATACCTGTACAGAGATAACCCGATCTTCATTTCATCAAAAAAATTCAAAATATACAACAGACAGCAAACATACGCAAAGCATTACAAGTTTACAGGCGCGTTGAAGACCTGGATGTTCACACCACTCGACAGACTCGGTGATTGCCCCCTAAACTGCATAAGTGCAACTTGAGCATTAAGCTCTTGAAGCTTCTCCTCATTTCTGTCGTTCTCATTATGAAGTTTAAGAACCCTTCGGATCAGTTTGTTCTTATGGTTTCTAAGACGTAAGAGCTGTTTATTAGTCACATCCACTTTCTCCTTTAACATAACGTTATCGGCCTTTATCAAATAACGATTTGCTGCTACTTCACTAACCCTTTCCTCCATTCTGTGAATTTTGTCTAAAAGACAGTTAACAAATAGAGGATGCATCATACCATCAATGCCATAAGAACCGGGTGAGCTTGACTTTACATGCTTCTCTTTAGTTGGATGACCAATAACAGGATCGACCTGTATTTCTTTATCAATCGTAGGAGGATTATCATGATCATGGTTCGAATCGAACTCATGCTCGATAGACTGATCATTCACAGGTAGACTGGGATCTTCGGCTTCATCATCAATCACCACAGTCTCAATATGAGCGTTATCAGACACGGGGGTTTTGACAGACTGGCCTTTTGTCATACTCCTGGTGAATATACCCACCAACTTGGCCTTCGATCGGTTTCTTCCCCGATTACCAGTTTTATCAGTATTGTTTTGTGGCGTAATTGGAGATGAGAATCCCCTCACACGTTTAGAAACCGCGGGAGTATCAACACTTCTCACTAGAGTAGGCATAGGATCACTGCAAGGTTCAGGACTCATACAAGCAGTAGGGTTTGCCAAGGGTTTACGTAAAGGGGAAACTGGAACTGGACTCGGCTCTTTATGCTTGTTGCAGTCCTCAGGGTTATCAAACATACAGTAACAAAAAGAGGAAAAGCCATTGGACTCAAAAAATTCATCCCAGGACCAGTTCGACTTCGACAACTCCCTATCGATTAACATACGGACTAAGCCATGGTGGAAGAGACTATGACTGACATGTTTAGGACCCTTTTTGATCGCATTAGACATCTTAAACAGACTATGCAAAAGATAATAAGGTAAGTTCAGCGGGAAACCTATGAATGCAGACATAAGCCTGAGATGATATACGTACGCTGATGACAGGTAGCCTTTGCAAGTCAAATATCTGTGGATCAAATCCAGAACAGGACGCCACTCCTTTTTGAAGTACTTGCGAGCTACCCCGGTTCGAAATGAAACATCCCGGCAGGGATTTTTAAGCAGCTGCCGCCACTCTATTATATCCATGCGTTTATATTTAAACCAACGCTCACCTTCTAGTGACAGACCTGTAGCAAGCGCCACTGATATTTCATCAACCCGAAAACAGAGGTCACCTACTTCAGCCTGATAATCAGCCAGGGAGAGAGCGAAAACCCTTGTGACTTCGGGGTTCGAATCAGAGAATTTACTTATGAATGGCATCCACCCAATGCCCTGAACCTTTGCTGACAGCTCAGGGTTCGAATCTAGCAATTTGATTTTGTAAGGCTCTACCCTCACCACAGGTGCCATGACCGGCCGTGTCAAAGCACGTAAACGCACACAGAACAAGTAACACAGCTCGGAAAAGGACAGAAAACCAGATAATGAGCACTCGGGATAAATCCTGAGCAAGAACGAGTAATGAAACTCAAACCCCTGATAAGGAAAATAAGCCATGAACGAACGCGGACTGCGCCCCTGTAAGTTCGGCATGGACGAGAGCATTATCACTCAGAGAGGTAATTGATTACTGAGGAATGATGGTCGAAGACTCTAGATAACTCCTGTTATCATTATTAATCCGGTGTGACTAATACGAGACCTCTCGCTGTACATGAAACAGATGTTCCATTGGGAGATAGTGACGATGGAGGACAAGTACTAAGCGTTAAATGTGATAGACAAGTTTCAGTACCAAACTAATGATACCATATCAACTTCGCAACAGGTGGATCAAAATTGGAGGCAACGACATGAATTGAAATGACGATGGACCACAATACATATCATCCTTACCGTAAGTTCAACTTACCCTTCAAAGGTGGCGGACGATAAATCATAATACAAACCATCCAGTCGAACTTAGACTTTGGAATATGAACTACATAAAAATCGGCATTAAACTGCTATGGTAGTATCAACTATGGTTTGTAATCAAAGGATATGGCGGATATAGCACGTAAAACCTTTGGCCTTCGACACTCTAGGTTTTACCAAAGTCATAACAAACCAACCATGCAAAATCATTAATCAACCTTGCGGTAATATCTATGGTAATGCGAGAAATCATACCAAGATCAACGATCATGATATCTCAACCTTATCAACCATGATAATAACAAAATCAAACAATAAAATCAATTTATAATATTTTTGGATAAGATTCAATGCTAGGATGACGATAACCAATATGAGAATCATTTATACTCATCCTTTGATTTTTAAGTATAACTCTACCCAAACAATAGCTTCATAGTAGTGATTTCGTTAATTTAATATAGTTCCCAAACGTTGTTTCAAAATATGAAATTTTGCAGAATCAGTAGCTCAACGAAGGCCACCCTTTCAGTAGCTGGAAATTCATCGCATTTGTCCCTTTAAAATTTTAACATTTCATCAAAACAAAATGGGATTTTGTTTGATGAAATATGTTTTTAAAGGCTGTTGAGCAGGGGCACAACAGGATGATTTTTGGTGGATGCTTCAGTCAGATCAGCCCCTCGATTGACAGTTGCACTTAGTGAGAATCAGATCTGGCTCAACTAGACACAGATCAGGCATTGATGGACTCTCCTTCAACTGATTTGATCTATCTCCTTGGGATTTACTCCCCCCCTGGGCTGGATCTCCTGGTTTTTATTTATATCCAGGCACAAGCTCCCTCTTCCAAGCTAGTTAGAGTTGGATTGAAGGGATTGCTATTGTAATAATGTTGTCATCTTTTGATTGTTGAAATAAAGAAGCTTCGGAGGCCTAATGGTGTAATGCTCTCATATGTGTGGATTAAGCATTGTCTTACGGCTATTGATGTTGCCGGATTTTCTCTCAATTTCTGCATCTGAACCCTGTCTGGCTTGAACGATTTAGCTGAATCAATAGGAGTATAGTTGGGCAAGTAAGGTTACTTGTTTTTCTTATATCTCATAGCATATATGTTAGAAGATCTAGATTATACATGTTTAATAAGTTTATTTGCATGTAATTCTTGTCTCTTTTTCATATATATATCTAGATCTCATGAGGTTTCGTGCAGCATTGTGTGTTTAGCTTTCAGGTAGCAAGGATTGGACGAGCTATGGATCTAGTTTGACTCCACTACACATCCAACAGCTTTGTGAAGACATTTCCCCTCTGTATTCCACTAACAAGATTCCATTGTAGATCTGCTTCAGCAACAAGCACTTCTCTTCTCCTTTTCCTCCTTCAAAATCAATTTTCTTACCTGGTTACTGTGTTCGAAAGCTTTGTTATCATTTGGATCTGTTATATCAAATTAAAATTTACATAGATATACTATTTCAAAGCTCATAGTCTAGATCTTAATTCTTAAAAGTATCATTAAGCCTTCCAGATGTAGCATAAGGAAATCGTCCATTTTGCATGCTAAGTTAAAGAAAATCAGTAGGTTGCATGCTCTAGATTTCCTTTTCTGTTTTAAAAAGATTAAATCCAACAATCAGTGCATATTTCATTGGCTTCACAAATAGCAAGCCAAGATCCTAAGGAAAGCTTGCTTTCCTTGGTTCCCTTTTCACCTGTTTAGCTAGTTTTAACTTAATCTTTTTGAGTTAAGGTAGGCTGATCCAAAGGTACTCTTAAAGTGATTTTGGGCATATGTTATTCTAAAGTCCTTGCTATTTTTTAGCAGGTGCAACAGAAAATAAAAGAAGCTGTCGTTCGAAGGTGGCCTCAGGAGCGTTCAAATCCCCCCAGGGGTCTCCCATTTGACTAAAACCTTTAATTTTCGCACTTTGTAAGCTCTTGATTTCACTCTATATAACGATCAAGAGGAATTATATCAGTTCTATGATATTGTAACCACTGTTAATAAAAATAATTTTTGAATAGGCTCTTTCAAGCCCATTCCCCATCCCCCCCGGGGGATTTGCGTCCGTGTCTTTTTTTTTGCTTTTCGTTCATCTTTTGTAATCTAGAGTAGCATTAATCTACAGGGTAGTATACTTTGACATAAAATCAATTCTATATTCCATTTCTATTGTTTTCAAAGTAACTTTAATACTTACCCCACGAGCCTCCTTTGAGCAGAAAGGTGAAGAAAGGTTCGTGGTAGTCTAATTAGAAAATTGTGGTTTGCTCATATTTTATGTTTCATTTGCTATCATATTTTGTTTCAGTGAGCATTATAAAATTAACCCCTCCTTGATTCCCCGATTGAGATCCACTTGGATCGAAAGAGGTTCTTGGAGGGTTTTGTTTTAAGAAGAACACCCATTGTAAAATTTACTAGAATTGACAAGACTCCAGTGTGTATGCTCTGCACTTGGCTGCGGTTTGTCTGATCAGTCAAGCTATATCAAAAGCACTTGAGTGACTATTATAATTAGGACTCACTCCCCAAATTGACAAACCATCAGGTGAAAATCCAACACCTAGATCAAACCATCACGGTGGCAAAATACCCAAAGGAAGCGAGAACTTCTGAAAAGTGACCTTGAGGCGCCGATCTCTGTCACGCCCTAATGGGTGCATTATGAACAATAGCCCCAGAGACTCCATTCAGCCCACATATTCCTTGCGGGTAGCCATGAAGGTTTAGTTTTGGACATACTCCAAGTACTCTCGGGTATATCTGGAGTCCACCCCTTCGCCTAATTTTAATCAACTCACACCTCAAATTTAACTTAAAACGTACCAAGAAGCAATTGCAAAACATTCACTCCAAGCACATGAAAGTACATTGATTTTATTTTGACTCCATTCTAAGGTACTGGTTATTTTCTTGCTATATATTTATATTGTGTCTCAGCATTGTGCTTTCGTGCGCTCATTTTTTGTATCTTGTGATCTATGATTGTTTATGGTTAAATTTCAAACTCCTAAGTAACTCATTCAGTTTAACATCACCGCACTAAGTATTTTAGCCTTAGTAACTTAATAGGGTCTACCCCCCTTGGCTCCGTTAGGAGTTGAGCCTAAATGGAGGAGTCAAGAACAAGGTGATAGCCTTGACTCGAGACTTGCCCCCAAGGACACACCGAGTGGCTTGAAGATTTCTGCCACGTGACCTAGGTGTGTGTAAGGCGGCAACAAGTATCAGCTGCCTACGCACTCTTTATTGCATTTATAACATCTTTTGTGGGTTTTCTCAAACAATAGCATGCATGGAATTATGATTCTCAGTCAAATGGTTTCTTGGCTTCACTGGAAGTATAATTACACTTGATTGGGTTGTTTCCTCCGATTAGAAGTAGGAGTAAATAGTAGAATAAGCTCACTATACGAGCATGTAGATTCTTTTCAGTATGCTGGTTTGTAGCAGTATTTTGTCATTTCAGAGGTGTGTGTTCAGAGTTTGAGAAAGTTGCAGAGATTTGGTAAATGACTCCATCACCCAATGAATAGGTCTACAGGTTCTTGAAGCCTCACAAGGAGGACTTCATCCCACAGCAAGAGCCAGATGTTATAACTAAATATTGTTCTTAGTTTATCTGTTCTTTTTGTCATAATTTTCAACCATTGGTTTAAAATGATTTTACATTTTATGTTGATTTTAAGAACTTTTGACAATCAATAATTTTTGTTGGGTTTAATGCTTTTAATGGTTGAATTATTTCATTAGTTTAGTTTTAAGGTTTGTTTTTTGGGCTTATTAGTTAATATGTATATCTTTAAGATTTCAAAAAATTATAATAAAAGTTTATTTGAAGTTTGCTTTGTAATCTAACCCTCATTGTTGAGTCCTTTGTCAAATATTTTCATGAGGAGATTCCTGTAGCAGCTCTGTTTTTCCTGTTTTTGTCATTATCATTGGGAGAATATTACGAGGTGATGGAAATGAATTATGGAAAACCAAAAAAGGTTTTTGTCCAAAACATACTAATTCACAAAAACCTCTCTCCGTTTTGCAACAACTCTTATCTTTTGAGAGATTCAAATTCATCTTTGTGGCCTATTTTCAGGGTTTGAATTATTTAATAATTTCCTGTTTTAGTCACAAATTTCCAGCACTTATTCCAATCAATTGAAGGAGAATTTTTAAAAACCAAGAGAGGTTTTTGTTCACAACAGAATCATTTAAAAACATGTCTCTCATTTTTTGCACAGGTGTCCTGGATTGAGAGATATGAAGGCGTTTTTGAGACCCAAATTTTCATAAATTCGCCAAATTTCCCCAAATCCGATTTGCTATTTTTGAGTTAATTGTCTTTAAATATTTTGAGTTATCATGTAACCATTTCAAATTTCGACCTAGAAGGTATTTATGGAACTACTTTACCTTTGTAATTATAAAATGAAGACAAACAAACAGTTTTTTGGTGGGATTTTTCACTCAAGGAGAGGCGTTTGGAGCTTTGATTTCTCAAGCTAGCACTTATAACTCTTATGTAAGTGGATGACTGTTATTGATTATATATAAACTGATAAGCCCTTTTACATGTCATGCTTTTTCATTTCTGATCTGGTTGATTTCTCACTCTACAATTTCATTTCATGTTTAAAGATTTATTCATGTAAATGTTTATAGCCTGTGGATGAAGTTAGTGTTTCATGTGTAATGTTTATGGTTTATTGGAATGTGTTTGATACCCAGTTTATCCTACTTGCATGATTTAGTTTTGTATTAGCTTGTTTTTGTTTATTTCCTCCTTGATTGATGAAGTTTTCAACCAAAACCAAAACCAAAACCCTTAAAACCAATTTTATTTTATTTTTATTTGAGATTGTGTTGGCTTGTTCTTCTAGTAGTCTGAGAATAATTTATGGCACTAACATGGTGTATAAAAATGGGTATCTAGTAATAATTGAGAATATCTCCTAAGAATAGGGTTTTTTAATTGAAATTATGTATTGGGAGGGGGGCTCAAAAAAGCAGGTTTTGGTAGGTATTTATCAATATCTAGTGAAATTAGGGGTATTATGTAATATCCCATGAATGAAGGCGCTATGGCATAGTTACATTGAATGAAGACCCTATGAGTGGAGTGGAGAATGATTAGATACGATATATTGAAGATTGTGCCAACATTTCTGAAATAAAGAGGAGACTAAAGAATAAGGAAAAGTTCAAGGATCCATATTTATTTAAAGTGTAGAAATCGATGAATATTTCTAATTCTTAAAGTACCAACTATGAAAATTTTAGTGACATATTTTTATAATGTATTCATATTTCTAAGGA
>LPNX010711171.1:0-32291 GCA_001517045.1 Pseudotsuga menziesii | reverse complement strand
AGAGAGAGAGAGAGAGAGAGAGAGAGAGAGAGAGAGAGAGAGAGAGAGAGAGAGAGAGAGATTTAATTATTTTTAGAGTAGTATTTGAGTTAGCAAAATTTGTCCCCTAAAAATTTCTTTCATAAGACACCCTAAAATAAAAATAATATCTTGTTTAGTTCCAATATTAATAAAAATTACTGTTATTTATAGGACAATATATAAGATATGTGGATAATGAAAGCTCATAGCAGGAACAATTAACTACTAGTATACTTATTCCCATGAATATTGTAAAACATCCAATTTAGTATTTCTTGGCCCATGGTATGCTAGCTACTAGACATTTGTTCTGCTAGGTTTTGAAATGTTATATGTAATGACCCCATTTTGACCCCTATTATATGTTGGCTTCATGTGTAAATATTGTGTATATGCCATGTATAATTCTTATGTGTAGCTTGAGGCCAAGGCCCTGCTGGTGAATGATCAACTTATAAAGGCAAGCATTATATATTTTGTAGACCATGTGCTAGTAAGTCATGGAAAATGGAAAAATATGTAGATATTTATAATGCAAATAAAAAGTCTAGGGCTGGATATGGAGGAAACAAAATGAGGGGTTGTGTTATTCCACTAGGGAGAGGTGAGGTGAGGTGGGAGAGTCAACCCTCTATTTCCAAGTGTCATATTAAGAACCCAAGTAGATGTCCTTGCCACTCTTTAATTATGTGTAAGAAAGTAGCTAAGAAATCCACTCATGCATTTAATAGAGCATGGACTGAATTCAAAAATCAGTATGGCATGATATGGGATGAGTTGCTTAATGCAGAATTCAATTCCCTTATAGAATTCCGTTCCTTCATTCCTATCCCACCATATATAAGCAAGGGGGGGAGGGGGGAATTCTCAGCACTCTTTGCATTCACAATAAGAAATTAACATAAAACATAATCTATGTGAAGGTCAAATTTAGATTGTTGAATTTCCTGGAAATATGGGTATCTTGTGAAATCAAGAAAACCCTGTACACTAAACCTAGGGATAAATTAAGTGTCAAATGCCCAAAAATCCATGAGAGAATCCATGTCTGGAATCCTTCAATTTCCACTCCGTGGTTGATCCATAATGCAACTAGGGATTTGAATTTAGGGAGGGATCCGATGCTAGAATGTCTTAATAAACTGAGTGAAGGACAAAATCTTTGAGGGGTTGTGTAGCAGAGAAGGGGACCTTCCTTGTGTTGGCTGTGGTAGGTACTGTGGGTGTCAAGGTTGGTTGAATCCAATTGAGATGCATGTATCTCTATGGTTGATCTCATTTGCTTAACATTCACCTTTCATGTCTCTTTGCATGCTTGATAAGCCCAACAATGGGTTGAATTAGAATGAGTGTGTTTGCATGTGGTTGTGCGTGAACCTTCATAGTTCCTTCCTAGTGGATAACATAGCCAAAATCAAGGGTGTCCTCTCAGCTAAAATAATATAGGAAAAACCGAGATCTACGATTGGGTGGAATGTTTCCCTCACATAGACAATTACATGGACGACTTGAGTTAAAATATAAGTGTTATGTTGTTTATAAATGCCCGAGATTTCTATGTGATGGATGATTATTATTCATGTTGAATTGAATGGGATGGAAACTTGAATTATTCATTAGGATGTCTCTTCATATTTTGTAAATGAGTTACCTATGCATGATTTTATTGTTGTTATGTCTATGATCCATAGGATAATTTATGTATGAATTGCATGTGCAATCAATTGTATTTTTTGGTGTGAAAGTTTAATTTGCACTTGCGCAATCCCTTTAATTGGAAGTTGGTATTTGTTCCTTAGTTGTGTGCTAGATATGGTTAAATATTAAGCTTCCAAATCGAAAGATTATTGGTGAGTTTGCATGGCCAAAAGAGCAGGGATAATGTCTAAGGCCGGAAGAGAGATTTCAATTAAGTGGTTAAATATAATGTTCACTACCGATGTGTCGAGGGCCAAGATCTCGACATTGAAGTGTTGACATCAGGATTAGTGTAATGTTAGTGGAAGAGTCATTGTACCAGTGCAGATGCCAAAGTGTCAACACTAAGAAACTGACGATGGAGATCGACATTGAGGAAGTCATGGAAGGCTTTTGTTCATTAGTGCTGACTTACAAGGTATGATGTGTGGACATCAAGGTGGGTCTTCTGGAGGTGTTTGGCCAAGGATTAGTTTCTTAGTGTCGAGTTTCAACTCTTGATGTTGAGAACATTAAGGTCAATGTGTTGGGTTTTTTGCGCCGAGAGTCGCTCTACAGCCCAGTATGGGGGAGATCTAGTAACGTGATGTAACGTTAGCAACGTTTGTAACATGTCGGCAAAAAATAATAGTGATAGTGAATATTATGGGAGAGAATTTGTAACACAAAATAAAAAATAATATCACTTTCGTAAAGTTATTTTTATTAATAAAAAATAAATTTTCTAATAGGCCAAAATAAATGTCGGCCACAAAAACAATCTAATATGGGGGAGATGTTGTAATCTTCCTACCTAACAAAACAATAAAAAAGTAAAAATTTAATTATCTGTAAAAAAAATATGTGGGTCAAGAAAAAAACACAAAATTGAATTATTCGCAAAAAAATGTTGGCCTTGCATATGGTTTTAAAACCATGTGCAAGGCATTCTAAACAACCCATGGTTTTATTGTACATGGTTTAGGAGGCTTTGCACATGGTTTTTAAACAATGTGCAAGGCCTCCTAAACAACCCATGGTTTTATTGTACATGGTTTAGGAGGGCCTTGCAAATGGTTTTAAGACCATGTGCAAGGCCTCCTAAACAACCCATGATTGTAGGAGGGCCTTGCATATGGTTTTAAAACCATCTGTGGGGAAATGATGCAATGTTCGTTCCTAACAAAATAAAAAATAATAAAAAATATTATATGTCTGCCATAAATAATATAAAACATTAATAATAAAAAAATTATATGTGGACCTTAAATAAAAAGATGTGTCTTTTGGTTTGAATCAAATCAATGGATACCTAAGAAGAAGTTTGCACCTCGAGAGATTTGATCCATCTCGGGGCTTGATAGAGCCTGGGATTTGGATATACGCTGGTTTAGTGGAAGTCCAACTATGTTTTTTTGACTTCTGATTCCCAATGTTGGAAGCATTAGAGTCAATAAGTTGGGGGTTATCTCATTGAAACTTGTTTGTAGTTTCAACTCCTGAATCTTGACGATAGGGAAGACCATGTTCTGAGATTGGAATTTCAGAGTCGATAAGGTGGGTTACACTTGGTTCACAAGTTTTTAGATTCTTGAATCTCGAAGTATGAAATTTCAGAAAAGTGAAAAATGTTGGTAAGCTTGAATTTCACTGTTGGAAGTGGAAATTAATAGTCAGGATTGTCTGTAATATTAGTTAAGGAGATTATTATCCAAGATTAAGGTGCTAATTAGTCATAAATGTGTATTTTAAATGTTTGATCTCAGAAGTGGTGGATTGGGTGAAATTTTATTGCTCAGTTTTGTGTAATGTACCCTCTGATGGTTAGGTTGGTCAAGAGGGACATGGAAAAATGGTATTAGAGAAAGAAATCTTGATAAAATGGCAATTGGAAGAGTTCCCTATCATGCCTAAGGGACACCAAGGTGATTAGAGACATGATAGATTGGTATCATATCCAAGGTTTCAGCACTGGGGTTGTTTGGGCTAGAATCACACTTGGAGGTAGAAAATCAGAGCCAAGGTTGAAGCATTGGGGTTGTTTGGGATAGAATCCACACTTGCAAGTATAAAATTAGAGCTAATGGTTGCAACAATGAGGTTGTTTGGTCCAGAATCCATACTTATAGGAAGAGAATAATATATGCATAGAAAAATGCATGTGACCTTAATTTGACAAAATTTTCAACAAGGGTAGTTCCCTGAAATGCATAAGTGGGACAAAATATCCAAGGAACTAAGGACCCTATAAATTAATCTATGATACTGATTCTATTAGATAATGATATTCTATGTGTCATTCGATGTATTCCTAATATGTCTAATAAATGTTCCTATGATGCATAATGCTTAAATTGACCATCTTTGAACAACTGTAGCAGAGGATGACACTCAAAACGAAAAGAGTTCTAAAAGCAAATGGTGACCATGAATGACGCCCAAGACCCCTATGAGCATGGTGAGGATGTTCTTGGAGAAAATATGCAAGAGGTAAATGCTAAGACATAATCTAATGGGAGAAGAGAGTAGAGCACTCCCGAGAATTTTGTTGAGACAATGAGAGGTTGATCAAGGCTCAAGAAGAGCAGAACCATATTAACACTACCATCCTTCCGAGCCTTTCTAGTATTCAACAAAGAGATAATTTTGGGTTTAAAACAAGTAATTTTGGTCTTATTAATGTAAAGAGACACTCCATAAGTTGTGCTTAAAAAAATGACCGTAAGTCCAATAAATGGTTCTACAAGTAGGGCACGTAAGGAATCTCTATCAAGATCTTCTTCTAACGGGTCATGTGATTCGTGTGGTACTTGAAGTACCCCAAAGCATAATTCCAATAGGTTTTAAAGAA
Source organism: Pseudotsuga menziesii (assembly GCA_001517045.1). Lineage (NCBI taxonomy): Eukaryota > Viridiplantae > Streptophyta > Pinopsida > Pinales > Pinaceae > Pseudotsuga > Pseudotsuga menziesii. Next base: position 27,742 of record LPNX010711171.1, on the reverse strand, counting down.
GAATGAATTTTAAAAGAATTCCACGAGGAGAATTTAGGAAGGAAAGACCTCCCACATTCGACGAAGAAAGTAATACAAGTCAGGAAGCAAAAGCATGGTTTCTTGGAATGAAGAAATATTTCTGAATTCATGTCTAATCAAGAAATGAAAAGGATATAATTGCTATTTACAATATCAATAGATAAGATTTAATTTGGTGGGAGCACCTCTTGTAGGTAAAAGGGAATAAGGAGAGAAGAATTAGCTGGGAGTGATTCAAAAAGTATTTCAAGGAAAAGTACATATCATCGAGGTATTATGACAGCAAGAGGGAAGAGTTCAATGAAACAAAATTGGGATAGAATTCAATGGAAGAGCATGTCCATAAGTTTCAGAAATAGTTGAGAAATGTAGATTAAATCAAGGATCAAAGAGTAAAGATTCAAATAAGGTTACAAGGATAATATTATGTTTTTTATCTAGCCAATCTTGATGAAACCATAATAATGGAAATGCATTTCTATGAGTAAATCAAAGGAAAATCAAAAGTTAACCCAACATGGAAAGGAAATCCAACGGGAAGGTTTGACTAAAGGAAAAGTGGATTCAAACCCAAATTTGGAATTCAACCAAGGAATTTTCAATGAGGGTAGAAAGCACAAAGTGGAAATGAACTAGTAGTAGCAACACAAAAAGGGCCAAAATGACCACTTAGTTATTGGGGATGTGGAGGAAACCACATGCTTAAGGACTACACACATTGAAGAGAGAACCCTTGAAGTTTTCATAACTTGGAAGAAGCAGTTACAATGGATGATATGGAAAGGGAAACTCCTCAAATTTATGAGGCATTGGATAGCCATTAGGAAGACCATCAATAAACAGTGGTGGAAGTTGAAGGTTATATTTCTAAGAAATCTATTTATCTTTTGGTTAATACAGGGTGTACTCATAGTTATGTTACTACAAAAGTGGTTGAAATTTCTTCTCTTATAAAAATGAGGCATAATAAGTCTTGTCTAGTTCAATTAGAAACTAGCACAAAGAGAAGTGTAAGTGAAGTGGTGATGAAGTGCCCCATAGATTTGAATGGACTCTTCACAAAAGTAAATTTGAATATCCTACCATTAGGGTCTTATGATGCCCTTATTGGTATGGATTGTTTGGAAAAGCATAGGTTCAAGATAGAATTCTATGAAAAATTCCTTGAATGTATTGATAAAGATGGAAGGCCAAGATTGGTGAAACGGATTTCCAAGCAAATTTTAGGAAGGAATATTTTAGCTATGCAGTGAAGGAATTTTTGCAAGAAAGGTTTCTAGTTATATGCATCCCACGTGTCAGATTAATTTAAGAAAAATGGACCAAAGATACAAGATTGTCATCTATTTCAAGAGTTTAAAGATGTGTTTCTAGATAAAGTACCAGGACTACCACTAAAAAGGGACATCGATTTTATAAATCTTGTTCCAGGGGTCGCACCATTTTTTAATGCTCCTTATAGAATGAGCACACTAGAATTGGTAAAGTTGAAAATACAAATACAAGTTTTAATGGATAAAAGTATATCCAACCAAGTGTGTATCCTTAGGGAGCATCGGTGTTATCTGTTAAGAAAAAAGTGGGACATTGAGGCTGTGTATTTATTACATGCATCAAAATAAAGTGATAGACAAGAATAAATACCCATTGTCAAGAATTGATGTTTTGTTTGATCAAATGAAGGGAGGAAAAGGTTTTTCAAAGATTGACTTGAGATCCGGTTATCATCAAGTGAGAATGAAAGAAGAAGACATACACAGGACAAATTTCTAGATGAGATATGACCATTATGATTTCATGGTCATCCCATTTGGTCTCACCAATGCACCCTCCACATTCACGTGTCTCATGAATAGTGTCTTTAACAAGTATTTAGATACGTTCGTGCTAGTTTTATTGGATGACATTATTATTTACTTAAGGAGTAAAGAAGAGAACAAGGAACACTTCAAGTCCTTAGAGAGCACAAATAGTATACCAAGCTAAGAAAGTGTGATTTCTATCAAAGAAAGGTACAATATTTTGGTCATGTTATTTCAGAAGAAGGAATTAGAGTGGATCCAAAAATATTGAAGCCATAATGGTTTGGTCTACTCCAAAGAATGTCACATATGTTAGATATTTTATGGGTCTCGTGGGATACTATAGAAGGTTCTTTGAAGGATTCCCCGATATTTCTCATCTAATTACATTGCTGCAAAGAAATAATGTAAAATTTGTATGGTCTAAGAAATGTGAAGAAAGCATCTAGCGATTGAAGGATTTTCTTACTAATGATCATGTCTTGATATTGCAGATCCAAATAAGGATTTTACAATATGTATGGATGCTTGAATTGTAGAACTAGGTGGAGTGCTTATGCAGAAGGCTCTATGATTTGCTATGAGTAAAGAATTTAAAAGAGTGTGAAAGGAATTATACGAATCATGATCTAGAATTAGCAGTTATTATACATGCCTTTACGATGCGGAGACATTATTTACAGCTAGGAAGAAAATTTGAGCTTAGGACTAATCATATGAGCTATATGTTTGATCAACCAAGCTTAAATTTCAACAAATATATATGGTTGGAATTTTTGTTTGAGTTTCATTTTAAAATTGAACATTGAAAGGGAAGGATGATAAGGTTGCAGACAACCTTAGCAAAAATTTCAAATAACAAGATTATATTTTTGCAAATCAAATTTGAGAACGAGATTTCTTAAATTCCAAATTGAAGATGAGAGTTATCTTCATGTAAAACAAAAGTACAATAGGCAAAAAAATATGAGAAGCATGAAGGATATCAGATCAAAGAAGATGATCTTGTTTTTTATAATGATAGAGTAGTATTCCAAATTGGGCAGAGTTAAGGAAGATGGTAATGGATAAAATTCATCCAAATCCATATTCTAGACACCTAGGATATCAAAATACAATTACACCATCAATCAAACATTACTTTTAGAATGGGATTAAGAAGGACATATCATAATATATTTCTTAGTTTAAAGAATTCTAACAAGTCAATGTGGTTTTATCAACATCCAGTAAGACTATTACAGTATTTATATGTTAGTTTTGAAAAGATTGTATAAGTATAACTTAATTGAAAATAAACAATAGGATCTGTTGAAGAAAGATAGCACATAAACAAAAAACATATGAATTTATCTTAGGAATCCAAATTGGGAAAAACCCATCAAACCTTCGTATAGAGAAAATAGCTCTTGAGAACATAAAGAAGAAGAAAGAGAGAGAAGATGTTTCTCTAAGATACAACCCCAGGAAAAACTCTCCTTGACTACAATAATGCACCTTTCTATTGGAGAAACTTGCTATGTGATATAAATAATGAGGAGGGATGCCTCCTATTTATGCTGATTTTCCAAGTGAAAAATTACTAGGGACGACTTGGTAGTTTTACTAGGGATGACCTATATTGGAGAAACACAAAATAATTTTATTTTTATTCTTTTCTTGTGTATTATTTCCCCAGAGTTTTCATTGATTCTTTATAGGTTTTACATGAGTTATTGCATTAGTATAATCTCCTGTATGAGGTACAAGGAAATAAAATACAAGTACGATAACAATAACTTCTGAAGTTCCAAAAATTTCAACAAAGAATGTATTCTTCATATATGGTCATCATCAGCATCACAAACATCTGGGTCTTCTTCTATAAATCTCATCTTTCTTGATTATCTCTATACATACTGAAGGTTGTCAACACTCTCTTTGTCCGTCAAGGGGTGTCATCAAATCTAATCCACTCATTCCGTCAGAGAGTAATCATCTATTATAAGTATGTCTCTACCTAAGAACCTGGACATGCTTCACATACCTATCTACTATCATTTTATCTCAAGTTATGGTGATAATTCTCCTACACCAAGTTGAAAACCAGCGCTGGTGGGAATTCTCCAAGACACCAAGTTAAGAACCAAGAAAAAAATAGAGGTCACCAATGTACATGACCATCTACTACCTGTTCATCTCAAGAGTTGGTGGGAATAATCCAAAGAACTCCATATTGTGAATCTAAACATATAGTGGTCACTAGTGCACACTACCATCTAAGCCCCACTCGTCTCAAGATGCCGATGGGATTTCTCCCATACCTGGATAATAACTAGGGAGATTAGAGGCCACCTGTGTACATGACCATCTACTACCAATTCATCTCAAGAGTTGGTGGAAATATTCCAAAGAACACCAAATTGAGAATCTGAACATATAGTGGTCATCAGTGTACACGACCATCTGCTACCTTCTCATCTCACAATGCAAATGGGATTTCCCCCATACTTCGACGAGGTTCAGAATAAGTAGAGGAACTAGTGTGAAATCATCATAGATATCAGTCTTGACTTTCTTTCTCCATGAGGGATACATTTTCTTCTCCTCCAAGTCTTCTGTGAAAGTATTCAAAATTTTTCCTCAGAAGAGGCTTGGTAAGAATATATTCATTATGGTAATCTATCGAAACATGTAATTCGACCACACCTTACTGCACCATATCCCAAATTTAGTGATATCGAATCTCCACATGCTTGGTCTTATCGTGAAATACGATATTCACTGACATATGTATACAACTTTTATTATCACAGTGAAACACACTGGGCCCTGGAATCTGACCAAACAATCTTGTAAGGCATTTTCTAATCCATACTTCTTCCCAAATTGTTGCACTAGAAACCATATACTCATCCTCTGCGGTGCTAAGTGTTACTGAGGTATGCTTCCTACTACACCAAAAAACATTGCAGAGCCCAAACTGAAGCAACATTCAAAAGTACTCTTCTTATCTGCAACACACCCAACCCAATCTAAGTAATAAAATCAGGTTGCAATATCATATCACATCCTGAATCATGTCTTAGACAATATCCCACAATTCCACGTAAGTATCTAAGAACATGTTTTACAGAAATTCAGTGAATCTTGCTCAAATAACTCATAAACAAGCTAAGAGTATTCATATCAGAACATATATCTAGTCTGCTTTTTGTTAGATACATCAGAGATCCAATCAACTGGAGATACATGGCGGGATCAATGATATCATAATTCGAAGTAGACTCTTTTAGTTTCTTGAAATTTACATCCATCAAGGTAACCATGGACTTGTATTCCAACATCCTCAATCTCTTCAAAATATCATTAATGTATTTTCCTTGAATTAGGAAAATTTCCTTGTTCCTCTACCATCCTCAATATCCCAAGAAGTAATGCATCACTATGAGGTCCTTCATTTCAAACTCATAGGCAAGCTTCATCTTACACCATCCAATTATTTTCGGTTTTCCTGTGAGAAAAAATTCATCCACATACAGGACCAAAATCAGTGGGGCATCATCCATAATATTGTAGTAAATATTAGGATTTGCATCACTCTTGGTGAATCCCAAGTTTACCTAGTATCTTTCTAATCATCCATACCAAGCACAAGGTACTTGCTTGATTCCATATAATGCCTTTCTCAGTTTACATACGTGAGAATATTTCTCATGGACAATAAACCCTTCTGGTTGTTCAATGTAATCTTTTTCCTTTATAATACCATTGAGGAAGGGGGTATTTACATCCATCTTATGCAGCTTCCATCCCATAGCTGAAGAAAAAAAAATGACGGTTTTTATAGAAGTATATCGAGCTACAAGAGAAAATGTTTCATCATAGTTAATTCCCTTTTTCTGAGAGAATCCTTGTGAAACAAATCTGGCCTTTTGTTTTTCCACGCTACCATCTGCTCCTTGTTTAATCTTGAAAATCCATTTGGATATCGCTACTAAATTCCCATTAGGTATTGGTACAACCTACCAAACATCATTCTTCATGATAGATTGGAACTCCTCTGTCATGGAATCCTTCCAAACTTGGTGTCTGGATGCTTCTTCGTATGTGGTAGGATCTAAGTCGATTATGTGACTCATCAATTCTACGTAAGTCAAGAACCTATTAGGTATTTTCCTTTCCCGATGGATTATGTGTGAAGATTCATGCCCCTTATCATCCTACAATGTTTGTTGTTCCCATCTAGGTATTTCCTGGCTTACTTCCATATCTATGGGAGCATTGACTAGCTCAATTGGATCAATCAGATTGATCAGTGCATTTTTTTCTTCAGACTCCGTGTTAAATTTAGGAGGGGGATATGATCTCATCTCTTCATCATCATCGATATCTGCATGAGATCTTTTTTATTTTTGTATAGCCATTTCTTCTTCAAACCTTAGATCCCTACTGACCTCAATCTGCCTTTATCATGGAATGTATATTTTGTAAGCCTTTGAAGAATCATTGTATCCCACAAATGTTCCCTTCTTTCCTAAAGGTTTTGGTTTCATCCTTTTATCTTTGGGAACATGAATGTAGACTAGAAAACCAAAGGTACAAAGTAAGTATCAATCCTGGTGATGAACAAGTTCACTAAGGATCCTTTAACTTCCTTTTCTGAATCAAGAAAATAGTGTCATCAATGTAGTCGCCGTCATCATGCTCGATTTGCTCAGGATATTAAATTTGTTCTTCCTTGAATTAGGAATACTTCATTAGGTTTCTATCATATGAAATAGACCAGGATCCTCATCTTTAAGGGATAACTTTTTTGGGTACACAGGGTACTCCCGAAAGACCGAACACCTTGAGCAACTGCTTCACACAAATAGATCACAGATCAACACATCGATGTTTGTCACATGGTTAAAACCCTCGAGAGGGAAATAGTCCATGGCCCCAACCAAATAGCTACTTGGAGCAATTTATTATGCAAAAGAAAGAAAGTTACATGAGCTTCTCATAATCAATCAACTAGCCAAGGACCCTCTATGCTCTTTAAATAGAGACCATAGACCAATCGGGTGTTAAGCCATGGATCAATGGTAGGTATGATCTAAGAGAAATTGAACCGTCGGATCACTCTATGTCTAGAACATATCGTGACTGTCGGATTAGAATATTTACAAATGCATACTAATGCATACTAAAGAAACACACCTTTACCTAATGGATATATTACACAAGTTAATCTTAACTAACTACTAAGTGTCTAAATATCCTAACATCCCCCCTTAAGAACAACTTGGGATAGGATTTAAGGATTTACAAATGATCCGAATTTATGCAGGAATGCAACAGAATACACAAATAACCATAGAAACTTGTTTAAATACAAAATGCAAATAAACTAGCTAGAGTGCTGGTAGCTTATCTCTGCGAAGAGATGTGGTGGCTACATGCCTCTTAACTCTATGTTACAATGAGGCTCGAAGTCCTATATATTATTGAGAAACAATGGAAACCCTACACATCCAAAAACCTAACCCTAGGAGGTGAAACGCCTTAATGTTGGCCCCGTTGGGTAACTTGGTACATCAATTTCTCGGGGTCGTAACTTTAGCATACTACCTCCATTTGATGCGCATGATAATATCGTTAGAAAGATCTATTTAAGGACTACATCCATAAACAACAAATATCGAGTCCAGAACGGATTCATATTTTCCCGACCATTTGATGCCAAAAAAACCTTGTTTAGGGCCTTAAAACGACTTCAAAAGTTTAGGACTCGAAAACTACCAAAAATAGTAAATTGTGCCACAATTAAGGAAACTGGAAAACTGAAAGAAACAATGGTGGGGGTCCAAGAGGAATAGGTGGGTGGCTACCAATATCCTCCTGGATCAACAGAAGTGACACTATTAGGAGAAGGAAGGAGGCATTAGAGCCTATCCCCCCTTAAGGACACATTCCTGAACTCCTAACATAGACCGAAGTTTAGAAAACTTCACTTCTGGAAGAGACTTGGTGAAGATGTCTGCAAATTGATCATCTGTAGGGAAATAGAGAACTTCAATAAAACTATCATGGACAAGATTTCGGATGAAGTGCATGTGTAGCTCAATGTGTTTGCTGCGCTGATGTAGAACTGGATCTTTGGCAAGCTTGATGGCACTTTGATTGTCACACCAAAGTGGAGTAGGATGCTGCTGCTCGAATCCAAACTCTGAAAGGATATGTCGAAGCCATAAAGCTTCCTGACTAGCATTAACTACGACTCGATATTTTGCTTCTGCTGAAGAAAGAGCAAGAGCTTGTTGTTTCTTACAAACCCAAGTGACAGGTCCAGATCCCAGACTGAAAACATAACCTGCAATAGACTTTCGATCATCAGGATCACTGACCCAATATGAATTAGTGAAACCAACCAACAAAGGTTTCCCCCTATACTGTAATGAATCCCAAACTGAATTGTTCCTCGAATATATCAAAGTATTCTTTTTGCTGCTTTCTAGTGAATTTCATGAGGAGTTTGCATATAACGGGAAACACGACCAATGGAAAAGGAAAGGTCAGGACAGGAATGAGTCAAGTATAAAAGACTACCAACAAGCTGACGATACAAGGTGGCATCTACTTCAGGGGAAGTACAAGTGGCAGAAAGTTTGACTCCAGACTGGAAGGGAGAAGGGGCTGGTTTACAATCTTCCATGTGGAAGCGATGAAGAAGGTCACAAGCATACTTAGACTGGGAAAGAAAGATTCCTTCTTTGGTTTGTAAGATTTCGAGACCAAGAAAATAATGCAAATGTCCTAAGTCTGACATTTCAAAATTTTGCTTAAGACTGGATTTCACATGGGTTATAAGTTTAGGGTCACTACCAGTAAGGATAAGATCATCAACATAAAGAAAAAGTATGATGAGATGGTTCCCTACTTTCTTGGTATAGACATTGGGGTCAGAATGGCATCTAGAAAAACCAGTGTCGAGGAGAAAGCTATCCATTTTGGCATACCAAGCTCTAGGAGCTTGCTTAAGGCCATATAAGGATTTCTTAAGGAGACAAACAAGGCTAGATTTATTCTGAACATATCCAGGAGGTTGTTCCATGTAAATTTCCTCATGTAAATCACCATGTAAGAAGGCAGACTTGACATCTATTTGATGGACTTCCCAGTTATGTAAGGCTGGAAGGGAAAGAACAAGGCGGATGTAATTCATTTTTGCTACAGGGGCAAAAGTTTCATTCTAGTCAATCCCTTCAACTTGGGAAAAACCTTTGGTAACTAACCTTGCCTTAAGTCTTTCAACACTTCCATATGATGCATACTTAGTTATGTAGACCCATTTACATCTGACAAGTTTTCTTCCTTTTGGAAGAGGAACAAGATCCCAAGTATCATTCACCATTAAGGAACGATATTCTTCATCCATAGCTGCATCCCAATATGGATTTTTCTGAAGCTTCTGCAAAAGTTTCTGGATCATGATTCTCGAAAACTTGAGCCAAAAGAGAAGAGGCTCGCTGAACCTGAGAACATGTTCGACGTTGATCTCTAGGATCACCGGCAAGATCACTAGCTGCTTCACATGTTGAACGGACCCATCGAGGAAGTATTGGTGCTAGTGCAATTTGAGATACATGAGCAAGCAGAGGTGGATTTTCATCCTCATTGTCATCATCAGAAACTAGAGTTGGAAACCTGTCAAGGAATTTGGAAGAAGAAGAAGAAGGCACAATCGCCGAATTAGGCTCGCAGGCCAAAGATGGCACACCCGCTAAGTTAGGCTCACAGGCCAAGAGATTTTCATCAAATTTAACATCTCTTCTAATGATTATATCATGTGAATGGGGTTTAAGAAGTCTATAACCTTTTACATCTTCAGAATATCCAACAAATATGCACTTTTCACTTTTAGGCTGCAATGCTTTCCTTTTTTCATCTGAAATGTGAGCCCATGCTTCAAAACCAAACACACGAAAGTGACTTACATCTGGTTTAATTTTACTCCATACTTCTTCCGGTGTTATACCTTGTAAAACTTTAGTGGGCGTGCGATTAACTATGTAATTTGCACAATTTATGGTGTCAGCCCAATATTGAAGACTTAGTCCCTTAGATTGGATCATACAATTAGCCATTTCTTTTAAAGTGCGATTCTTTCGTTCAGCTACACCATTTTCTTGTGGTGTATATGGAACAGTGTGCTGTTGTTGGATTCCTTGTTCAGTGTAGAAAGTAGTGAACTTATTGTTAACATATTCTCCTCCATTTTTAGATCTTAACTTAATAATTTGATGACTAGATTGTTTTTCAACAAAGGCCTTGTAGGCCAAGAACATGTTAAATACTTTGCTCTTAAGTTTTAGGAAGTAAACCCAAGTGCGTCTGGAGTAGTCATCAATGAAAGTTAAGAAATATTTGAAACTAGAAAAGGATGTAGATGGAAGAGGACCACACAAGTCACTATGCACAAGCTCCAAAGGAACCGAGGCGTGCCAAGAGGCACATTTGTCAAAAATGTCTCGATGATGTTTTTCGAGTACACAACCGGAACAAACACCATCCTTGCAAGATACCATTGGAAGACCAGTCACCATATTGTCTTTACATAGTTGTTGCAATGAGCGATAATTTAAGTGACCAAATCGCTCATGCCAAAGTTTGCTCAAGTTATCACTATGAGCAACAAAAACTGAAGGAAAAGGTAATGACCCAAAGTTGTTAAATTTGTACAACTTGGTAATATCATCAACAGTTCCAGTAGCTAGGACATTTTGAGTATTTTTAAAATTCTTGATTACAACTTGGTGAGGTGTTAATGTCACAGTTTTACCTTCACCTGAATGAGTAATTTGATAGACTGATAACAAATTGCAGGAAATTTTTGGAACACATAGTACATCACTGAAATGACCATTTTCTACTGGAACTGTTCCATATCCTACAACACTTAGAGATCTATCATCACCAACAAATATTTGTTTGGTGTTACATTCATGCATAGTATAAAATATGGCTTTATCCTTACCCATATGATAAGATGCTCCAGAATCAATAAGCCATTCATTTGAAGTAGAAGAAGAAGATGCAGTATAAGAGTAACCAGAAGCACAAAGTGCATGTCCATGAGAGTTAGATTCTGAAGACGAATCTATGCTGATGTGGTGCTTTTTTATTGCTGCTTCCAAGGCTGCCATCTTCTTGAAACACTTAGATTCATCATGATTATCTTTCCCACAAAAATTGCAATGACGGTCAGTCTTCTTTCCTTTTTGCTTGGATCCTTTGTCATTTTTTAAAGAAAGAGCTGATTGAGAGGGTTTGGGACCTTGTTGTTTGGCTTATTATTGTGAAAATTCTGTTTCTTGGGAGGCTTGGACTTTTCTTTCTGTTGGGACAATAAGGCTTTCCCATATGTATCTGCATTGTTAATTATTCCAAGAGGAATGAGCTTATCTTGCTCTCTAATTAAGGAATCACAAAAGGATTCAAGACTAGGCTCTTGATAGCTAGCTGTAGTCAAGGATTCTTTCATGGAGTAGAATGCAGATACAAAAACAGAATATGCAGGTTCAAGTTTGGAAAGAATATGATAAATACATTGTTTGTCTTCTTTCTTAATCTTGCATTCTACACATAAGAGTCTAAGAGTTTTATACTTAGATAAATAGTCTTGAATGCATGAAAAATCATTTGGATTCAACGAAAGCAACTCATTCTCAAGTTGATGACCCCGAATTTCATTGTGTTTACCAAACACAGATTCCAACTTTTTCCAAGCTTTATCAAGTTCATCAATTCCAGATATGTGGAATCGCAAATCAGTAGAGATTGGCATCCCAATCAATCCATGAGCTTCATCACATCTATTTTCCCATCCAATTTTCTTATCATCATCAGTGGGTTCTATTTCTTTCCCTGAGATTATCCTGAAAAGTCACCTACTTCGTAGAACATCCTCCATACGAGATTTCCGTGAGAAATAGTTAGAACTTGTAAGTATAATATCACAAGGGGAAGCCATACTATAAAACAATGGTTGAAAAAACAAAAACTAACTGTCTAGTTGCAAAGAGCTCAAAAAAATATGCGGTTTAAAAAAAAACGGCACTGAAAACTGATTCTGGATGATGAAGTTATGCTTGATCAAAGAAAATGTTAAAGATGTCCCCAATAGTGACGTGGCAGATATTAACTTGACCAACTAAAAAAAAACCTCCTCTTCCCAAGATCAACCTTTGGCAATCACTTTACAATAAAGTTGCTTTGAAGTGAATCACTTTTGTAGAATAAGTGATGTTCACTTTTACAATAATGTTACTTTTAAATAGTGCCGCAATAAATTAAAATTAAGTGACTCACTTTTTATTTTATTTTATTTATGTGAGACGCACTTTTACAACAAAGTAACTTGAAAATAGAAATTGCATGCATTAAAAAATAGCTTAATAAGACTTGAACTCAAGACCTATTAAGGAATAAAACAACTTTGGACCAAGTGAGCTAAGCTTAAAAGGTACGTAACAAAATGGAAAGATGAAGGGTTTTTTTTTTTTCCAACTCTTCTCTCTTGTTCTCCGTGCTTGCCCTTTTTATTTTCTACAAATCACAAAAAAAAATGAAAAACAAAAACAAAAAAAACTTTTTCCACACAATGGGGTTAGATCTTGGTTAGCTTACCCAAAAAGTGTACGTTTTCAAGTTTTCTCGCTGTTTCTGATTTGCCATGATCGCACAAGGTGCACAGCAAAGAGCATATGTAGCTGAGAAGACAAGAAAAAAAACTTTCTCTTACTGTTTCTGATTCGTCGCGATCACGCAAGATGCACGGCAAAGAGCATACACAGTCAGGGAAGGCAACAGTCCAAGACTAAAACAAAAATATTTAATAATAAAAATGATAAGATATTAGAGATTTAAAAAAACAAATCCACCATTGTAACATTACATCTTCAGACTTGCCGAAATGGGTGTTTCTGGAACAAACAGAAACAATTTTCGATGAAACAAAAACTATTTCTCAATTAAAATGGCACTCCAGACGCAATGGAATAGCTCCCACAAGCAAAAAATGCACAAAAAATTCAAAACTAGAAACCCTTTCAAAGTTTCAGCAACATTGGTTCTAGATCTAGATCAAAACCGAAAGCGGCTCTTCATAAACGCTCTGATACCATGTTCAGGTACACAAGGTACTCCTGAAAGACCGAACACCTTAAGCAACCGCTTCACACAAATAGATCACAGATCAACACATCGATGTTTGTCACATGGTTAAAACCCCCGAGAGGGAAACAGTCCACAGCCCCAGCCAAATAGCTACTTGAAGCAATTTATTATGCAAAAGAAAGAAAGTTACATGAGCTTCTCATAATCGATCAACTAGCCAAGGACCCTCTATGCTCTTTAAATAGAGATCATAGACCAACCGGGTGTTAAGCCACGGATCAATGGTAGGTATGATCTAAGAGAAGTTGAACCGTCAGATCACTCTATGTCTAGAACATATCGTGACCGTCGGATTAGAATATTTACATATGCATACTAATGCATACTAAAGAAACACACTTTTACCTAACGGATATATTACACAAGTTGATCTTAAATAACTCCTAAGTGTCTAAATACCCTAACATAACTCTCTCTGTCTCTCAAAGATTGGATGAGTAAAAGTTTTCCTCCAGAATTCATTTTCTATGAATCTGACAAGAAAAAAAATGCTTTCCATAATCATTTGAAGTAGCAAATAGACCGACATATGTAGAAGCCATCTTCTTATAGTCACAAAATATCTACATGAGATCACTCTGGATATGAGAGTCATGCTTCTAGAGGATTTTCTCTTCTACTCCATTTGTATATCAATGGGATCACTTGTCCTTGTAGATGAAGGAATTCCCTACAATTTAAATCCCATTAGATGGTTAGGAACATTTCATAATTAATGTACCAAAAATAATTTATCCAATCATATACACATCTTTTAGTGAATTATTCGACACAACACACATATGGCCATTATTTGGATGTTTGTGGTCTCCATTATATCATACTATCAAGAGTGTGTACTAATTTAAGTATTTCATAAAGGAAGTGTCATCCTAGATGAGTTGTGCAACATGAAAGGCTGATTAAACAATCATGTGCATATAAAATACTACATAAGACTAGTATTCATCAATAAAGGAACTATATCACATGCTCAAGCACTTCCTGGATCTAGGAATGTAGATCTACGTTAAACATATTCAAAACAACCAGATCTAATCTGCCAGAGCATTTAAAATCAATTGCTTGTCTTTTATTATTTTGTTGATGGGATTCCACATCTAGAGTCCATTGGTCTTCATATGATTGCTGGAATATCATCACAATTTGGATCTTCATATCATCTCTTCAGCATGGAGAGTACTAGAAGAAGAAATCCGAACAATCATCATTCCTTGACTTCTTGTTAGGATTTTCTTCATCAACATCAGGGGTTGAGGCTTCATGATTTCTCTTGTTTGCACTAAAACACTTGCTTGTGCTAAAACACTTGTTTGCACAATGACCATATTTCTTGCACTTATGGAAATGTATGTGTGATAAGTGCTTCTTCTTTTCCCTCTGATCTAGAGAAGAACATGGTATCATAGCTTGGTGCTTATGTTTCTGAAACTTCCTTCCTTTTCCCTTTCCTTTCTTGCCATTAGAAATGAAGGATTGTTTTTCCTCGAATTGAGGATCATGGAGTCTTTTCCTTGCTGCAATCTTGGTCTCTTCCTAAGTGCAATCTTCCCATAATTTGTCAAATTTGGGAAGCTTAGTTCAACCACTTATGGTTGGGATGAAGGACTCCAAATATGGGGGAGGACCATTTAGTGTGGTCATGAAAAGATACTTTTCTTCAATGTTATCTCCAATGGACCTTAGCTTGTCCCGAAGTTTGGTGATCCTCATGAAATATTAGGAAATATATTCAAACTTAATCATCTTCATATTTGAGAGTTGGTTCCTTAATATGAGAGTCACATTGATGCTACTGTGTTCAAATAACTTCTTCGAGGTATTGAAAAACTTTCTAGATGTTTTCTTTTTTGAGATTTGTGGAACCAGGTGATCTTTAACTGATTCCACTAGAATCCTTCTTTCTTTTGCATCACACTTCCTCCACTAGGACTTTGCTTCTTTCACTTCTGGTTGTGGACCTTTCTCATTGACAAAATTGAAGAGATCATTTTTTTATAGTATGAGAAGAACCCTATGATTTTAGTATATGAAGTTTGTATCCCCATCAAGACGATATTAAACCTTCATTCCAATCATCTTGTCTGTAGGTCTAAACCAGAAACCCTAGCAGGAATTAGGTCAAAAATAAAATTTGGAATTTAGTGAAACTAACCTTATAGATAGATGCGCCATATCAAGGTGAGTTGAGGGAATGTGAGGTTGAGTAAAAAATGTAGTGGGAAACCTATAAAACTTGATTCCGTAGTTTCTTCTCGTAGTATCTTGCAATGTCCCGCAATGTCATGTAGTAAAAAAATTGAAACTTATTGAAATTTGGTTTTTCTTTCACCAAAAGATGCGCCTCCCCTAGAGCGGTGTTTCCATAGATTTTTTTTATCTGAAGAGATGAGGGAAGGAATTGGAAGGTCAAACCCTAGCTCCCAACAATGGCCTCTTCTAGAAATGCTCCGATACCATGCTATTTTTTACAACATTATAAAAGTATAAATTAATTTCAAATAAACAATAGGATCTCTAGAAGAAATACAAAGAACAGAAACAAAGAACACAATAATTTATCATGGGAAACCCAATCGGGAAAACCCTATCAAACCTTCGTATAGAGATAATATCTCCTCAGAACAAAGAAAATAAGAAAGAGAGAGAAGATGTCTCTCCCGGGGGCTTCACTTGTTGACTAGTACCCTATCACGTTAGTTCATATTGAGGGTTTTAAAATTATTAAAAATTGACCCAATATATTGGAGGTATTGGGGGGATGAGGGGTTTAAGGTGGGGGTGTGTAGGGTGGTTTATAAGGATTGAGGTATAAAAAGGGACGGGGAGGAGGTTTTAAGTATTGGGAGGGGGTTTCAACAAAAAGAGTTTGGGTCAATATTTCTGGAAATAAAGGGTATTCTTTAATATCCCACGATCGCACGTGCTATGTCAGATGTTCACTAAGTGAAGTCCCCGTGATGTCTCTCTAGGATACAACCCCAGAAAACACTCTCCTTGACTAAAGTAGCGCACCTTTCTCTTGGATAAACTTTATTTTTTATAATGAAGTAATGAGGAGGGGCACCTTCTATTTATATTGATTTTCCAAGTGAAATATTACTAGGGCCAACTTGGAAGTTTGACTAGGGGCAGCCTATGTTGGGGAAACACAAAATACATTTATTTTTTATCCTTTTCTTATGTATTAGTTCCCCTTGACTTGGATTGATTATTTCTAGGGTTTACATGAGTGATTACATCAGATCGATCTCCCATAGGAGGTACAAGGAAATAGAATACAAGTACAATAAGAATAACTTCTAAATTTGCACAAATTACAACACTCCCTCTCAACAAGGAAGGTATTATTAAGATATGGTAAGCATCAACATCGCGAACATTTGGGTCTTATTTTGTACATATCATTTGTCTTGATCATCTCTATACATATTGAAGGTTGTCAACATTATAACTGTCTGTCAATAGGTGTCATTAAAATCTGATCCACTCAGTCCATCGAAGAATAATCATGTGCTATAAGTTTGTCTCTACCTGAGAACCTAGACATGCTTCTCGTGGCCATCTACTATTATTTCATCTCAAGTGATGGTGGAATTTATCCTACACCAAGTTGATAAACCATGGTTGGTGGGAATCCTCTAAGACACCAGGTTAAGAACTAGGACCAATAGAGGTCACTAGTATACACGACCATCTACTACCAGTTCATCTCAAGAGTTGGTGGGATTACTCCAAAGAACACCCGATTGAGAGTCTGAACGTATAGTGGTCACCAGCGCACACTACTATCTATGTCCTACCCATCTAAAGATGCCAATGGGATTTCTCGCATACCTGGATAAGAACCAAGGTGAGAAACGACCACCTATGTACCCGACCATCTACTGCCATTTCATCTCAAGGGTTGGTGGGAATACTTCAAAGAACACCAAATTGAGAATTCGAACATATAGTGGTAATCAGTGTAAAGGGCCATCTGCTACCTTCTTGTCTCACAATGTTGATGGGACTTCTCCCATACCTGGATAAGGTTCAGAATAAGTAGAGGCATCAATGTGAAAGAATCATAGATATCGGTCTCGAATTTCCCTCTGCACGAGGGATGCATTCTATCGCTAGTGGAAAATGAGAGATTAGTGATCAGGAGACCAAAATTTTTGGTCACCACAGTCTCCTGAAAGGGACAAATGACCAAAATTGATAATTCTAAATGAGCTGACAAAAAACAACCAAGAGAAATGACCAATTTTGGTCACAGGATAGAAACCAACTAAAAACAACCAAGATAAATGACCAAATTTGATCACGAGATATGTAGACTACAAATGACCATATAACAATTGGTCATTTATTTGGTCATTTTTAATTATGTCACTCTGACAATGGAAAAAAAATTAAATTTGACAATGAATTTGTACATTTTACTTAATTCTAACACTGCATTTGGATTCAGAGACCCCAGATGGGTCTCAGAATCCACCTGCAGTGTTAGAATTTAGTAAAATGTAGACCGCCCTATGTGTCACAGCTCAGCTAGAAACACCAAATCAGCTATCATCACGATGTTCTAGCACATGTCCTAGGACTTCTAGACTAGATTATCATCATTGAGTTGGATTCCTTCCCTTAGAGTGTGATTCCACCTAAATATTATTAACTCATTTGAGTTTCTCCCAGTGTTCTACTAATTCAATATGGGTTTTGAAAACTATACTCCTATAAATAATGTTAATATAGGCATGACATAAATTCCTTGTAAAATAAATTTATAGGTTTCTAGCACCAAATTTTTGGCTTTGTTGGAAGGGGGATTAATTATGCCTTCTGGTTTTCCTCTTGCTTTTTGGTTTTCCCTTTCCCGATTCAAAGCAAACATAGCAAATTAAGATAGGAACTATCTCTCCTCGTTCATGGTTTGTGAGCACACAACTTGACAGAATGGGATAACCAAATTAGTGCATTTGAAAAACACTTTGATCTCCTCATCATGGACCTCGTATTCTATGAGACTCCACAACTACAATCTATGAGCGTACTGAGATTTTCCAAGAGGGGTGCCTCAAGAGTATGTTCCAATGTCCTGGAATGGAGAGCGTGATCGTGGTCAGGCATATCTATGGTGGCTTCATTGCCTGGTATTTTACTTGATAGGGATTTTTATCGTTTGGGTTTGAATAGCAGCCATGGCAAGGGATATTACTAAATCCTAATTAAAAAAACCTACATCCTACTTAAAAAATAACATAACATTTAGCATTAATATGAATATATATTACAATAGATATCTATTATTATATACTACTAATTATCATTATAATATAATTATAATAACTATATCTATTTATATAGTATGAATTATTTATCATATTAATTCATATATTCCTTTACTAGATATATTTAAAATCATTAAAAAAAACTCTTTCAACATTTTAATCAAGAAATCCAAAAATAGACCAATTAAATTTAATAAAAATTAAGAAAAGAAAATTATACTCAAATAACTATATTAATTTGCAATATTTTATTCAAAAATGAACAATCAAGATTTTATGAAAAGCTTCTTCGTGAGGATTCGAAACCCTTCAAAGAAAACATATACTAGTTTGCGAGGGTTCCAAACCCTTCAAAGCAAACATATACTAGGCATCTACCTATGCATTTTAGGAATCCAACATCTTGGTGGGAGACACTGTGCAATTTTGAACTCTAGAATCTCATAAATTAGTGGACAGATCGTGTTATTCTCCAAAACCAGAAAGGATGGGCACCAATTTTGTCCTGGATGATGCACTGGGTGGCATGTACCCCTGCAAGATTTCTCTATCCATAGTTGGATAGGGCTGATGTAATAACCATCTTGAATATGAGCAAAGAGAAAAACCCAGTAGTGGGTAAACCAGTACTTTAGCCCCCAACAATGATGAACTTGTATCGTGATCGGACGGTGCACAAACCTCCTCATGCAAACTTCTCTATTTACTTCTGCTAACAACCTTTTATCAGAAACATAATCATCAGGTACATCTGAACCCCAGGTTGCAAGGTTTTTCTCCTCATGAATTTTAGGCTTTCCTTTTCTACGCTTTTTCCAAGCTTCAGTACTGCATCCACACCATTGTCCATGTATAGAATGGTGCATTTCATCAGGATAAAACCAACACACATATATAGATATGAAATTTATTTGAAAATATTCCCATAACATCTAAAAAATCCCATATTTTGCTAGAGGAGTGTATTTCAATTTATGCTTTATCTTGTCTATAGGTGAAGAGTTTGACCATAGACCATTCGAATCAACTTCATTTTCTAATGATTCCTTATCTGCACAAGCTCATGAACATCTACGTCACGTACTTGCAATATTGAGTAGGTATGTCCTTGGACAATGCCACTAAAAGACACATAAACATCAGAGCCTGACGGAATCCCTGCTCCAATCACTACTACACACAAGGATCGTTTGAGGCGATAATTTAATACAAATGTCTCTTTTGTCTCAACTTATCTTTGTATTTTGTTTTTAACTTTTTATTCTATTTTTATGAGTATTTTTCATTGTATTTAAGACATTAAATAATAACAAATAATTAATGGTTGGTAGTTTCATTAATGATCTCTCAAATGGAACAATGAATCAATGCTTCGAAGCACCCTATCTTTCGTACCATCAAAATGGTTGGCCGCATAGACAACGAAAGCTATAGTGCTTTCCCGAACTTCTTCAGAGAGAAAATGCCTTACGGCGTAAATATGGAAGAGTTGGCTCCTGTATTATTTGTTGTGCGGTCATAACCTTGTAATTCTGATTTCAGGTTTTCCTTGATTGTAACCTTGTCTTTCTCATTTTAGGTTTTCCTTGAGTTCCAACTTACTCTACTACATATTCGTTGGGGTTCCTGCCATTCAGAAACAATATAAACAAATTCCTTGGTCAGGAAAACCTTCTGGGCGAGGAAACTATTAGGAAGCTCATGTACCCTCCAGAATGGATCGATGCATAATGGCTCCCAACTGGTGATAAAGAGATATTTGCTAGGACAATTAGGGTCTTCATAATGCAAATACAGGTAAATCCAAGGTCCTGCTATTTATTTGATATCTTTCTCCCCACACAAAAAGGTAGGGTAGGGCTTTCAATTTATTGTTCGAGGACCCCAACATCAAATTTTAATAAACCCTACATCTGCATCTGCATCTGCATTAAGAGAATATGCTAGCTTTTGTTATTTACATAGAAGTTTTCGTAGAAATTCTCCCTTACAGGATGACCACAGGATTTATAACCCCTTATCATAAACAACTGAGAAAAAGCATGGAGACTTAAAAGGAGCTCATCGACAACCTCAAGAAATGACCTAGGAAACCAAGCTAGCTCAAGTGATGATATGGGCAGCCATGCTTATGTATGCAAATACTTTGATGTAGGCAGCCATGCTAGTGAGCATGAGATGAACCCCCTATAGAAGATTAAGCATGATAGGTATGCCATTAAAAGATTCCCATGGTGGCTTGGTATGATTCAAGGATTCATATCTAGAGTTTTGGTTTGATCTTGGATTCTGATTGAGGGTTTCTTCCTTTCGGAGATTCAATTTGATTGGAGGTCACATTAGAGAGTCGTTTAAATCTAGAAGTTCTTCCTTGGTTTCCTGCAAGAATTCCATACTTTGTTTGTTGTAATTTAGGATGACCTTCCTCAAAATACAAAGATCTGATAATTTAAATGCGAATTTTTTAATCATCGGCATGATTTTCTTTGGACATTGTTAGCATTTAGGATGGGCTTCCTCAAAATACAAAGATATGACAATTTAATTGGGAAAACCTTTATCATGCGCTTGATTTTCTTTGGGTATTGTTGGCATTTAGGATGACTTTCCTCAAAATAAAAATACTTGACAGTTTAAATGGGTAAATCTTTATCAAGCAACCCATATTTATCATGGTGGGTTGCTTGATAAAGGTTATGGCTGAGCTGTAGCAAAAAAGTGGAAGCTTCTTGGTCTAGGTTCAATTTCAGGATCAGTGCAATGGCTGTGTGTTTTCTTATAAAATATGATTGTTTGTTAAGTTAATATATGGATTTTCTGCTTCATATATGACTATTAGGTTTTGAGCCATCCCGCAACGTTATTTCTAAGCCAATTCATAGCATAATTGGCTTCGCCCCGTATTGTAATATTGGATTCCATCATCAATAATAGATAACAATAACATTTTGTTAACAATGTTATTAATTGAGTACAGAAAAGAAGTTCCACACTACTTAATAGACCTCTCTTTTGGGGTCATGTGGTCGATGTTAAGAGTTTAGAAGGCTACAAAAGTAGTTTAGGTTCGATTCTTAGTATAGTGTTTAAGGAATAATAAAGTCATTAAAATATACTTGTACTAGATTTTATTGGTATTGCTATCAAGAGGTATGTTGGGAAGTAAAATTATTCCCGTTTGTTTGGTAAGTGCTACTGCGAAGTCATTACTGGAGCTTATGAATGTGAAGGATGTCACATTGGCACATGTTAAGATCTATTTACAGGTATTGCTTCTCTATTCTCTACATTATCGGGCAGTTTCCAATCTGTAGATTCTTTGGGTATCTTTCGAATTTAGGTCTTAGAAATAGAAAAATAAGAGCCTGTGAGAAGCATTTTTCTGTAGATTCTAATGACTGACATATTGTCAAAGATAATAATATAAAAACAAACAAACGTAGATACTATTTACCCCATTCTCCAACTCATGCTTTAGATCTCCACAATATTTTTTTTATAGACAGTGTCGTGAGCACGAATGTTTTTGTTGACATTGCATATTTATTGGACTATAAAAACCATAGATAAGCCTGGAGCCTCGCCAGGTAAGTTTACACATCGGCTTTAACCTGCCTTACTAAATCTCAAACTTGTTTTTCTTATTTTTATATATGCTAAGTACTGAGAAAAAAAATGTTTGTAGAGAACATATGTTGTTTTTTCCTTTCCGGAATAACTATTTATACGAAAAAATTATCACATTGTCTCCAAAATATAAAAGTTGCAATGATTGAGGATATGGTATTTATCTACATCAGAGCCGGAGATAACTATCGATCACCCTCCCTCTGGATTTACAACAACTAAATTTCATATATGGTTGTTTTGGATCCTTCTCTCTATTATGTTTGGGGATGCTCAGTCTTTGGTTAGGGCTTAGCTTGGTTGCTTTTTCTATATTTTGAAGTGTTTTGGTTTGGGTGGTCATATATGAAATTTTCTCATTCAACTTTATTACCTAAATCACGATGGGTTAAGATTTGATGGATTAGATAGTAAATAAAATCAATAATCTCAATGCAAAGATTCATGAAAAAATTATAATTAGAGAGATACTACTTTGGAATAGTTTCTGTCTGTTTTGACAAATATAGTTCAGGAATATCACTCATAATTTGGACTAATTGTGTGTTTTCTCTAGCCAAATCCAAGGTTAGTTTCATGGTGGAGTCCGTTGGGATGATTAGACAATAGTAAATATGAGAGGAAAATTTTTGTGGACATTTTATAGAGTTGAGTTTAAAAAATAAAGAAGTAGAAAACTCACTGGATTGAAGTCAACCATGAACCTATCAGTAAGGTTATTTGCGGGCTCATAGGGATAACACCATTTGTCCACAAGAAATTTGGATGAACATTATATGGCATTGATTTCAAGGAGATATAGTGTGTCTGCTTCTACGACATCAATTCTTCACCATTCCTTTCATTTTATCTATGCACCATGAGTGCATACATGGAGAAAGAGGGGACGTCAGGAAACAATGCGAGTGAAAAATCATAGCATTTTTTTTCTTATATGGTAAAACCTATTTTTGCTTAAATTTGCAATAACTGGGACTGGAGGTCTTCTATCTTGTTATGACACAGGTGGCATATTCGCTTCAAATTGCCTCTTTTTAGTTCATTGAACCCTTCCTCTTTGACATATTCCCTTCAAATTTCCTCTCTGAATGAACCCTGTGTTTTATTTCTTTCTCTTATGTGTAACCGCACACTAATCATCCATTTTAATTTCTTCCGAATCAACCATACTTGGTGAGATTATTTTTCATGCTCCTTATCACTCCGAGTGGAATTGAAGCCATTCCAATTGCCTTGAATTGTGTGGAAATTTCCATAGAATGATATGGATTTTCTCTCATTTTGTTTACAAAAGCATATGAGACACTTGAACAGGATCTACCATCTCCTTTTCTGCAATCCTTTTCTTGTTTCTTGCATTTCTACTCCAATAGTGTGAATCAGAAATTTCCATAGAATGATATAGATTTTCTGTCATTTTGTTTACAAAATCATATGAGACACTTGAACAGGATCTACCATCTCCTTTTCTGCAATCCTTTTCTTGTTTCTTGCATTTCTACTCCAATAGTGTGAATCGTCAACACTTAGTAGGTCCTTAGTGTTTTGCATACTTCTTTGAGCTGGTTTTGCTAATACATTAGCATTAATCACATTATCCATAGTATCCTTTAATTTGCATGATGCCAATATTTATTTTATTTTTTATATGCAGAAACAATAATCTCCGGTTTCTCTCGACTTGTAAACTCATTTGATATTGGAGACCATAACTTGATTTTTTAGGGTTATGTATCATTGTAGTGATACGATATTGTAAATAAGTTTGTGGACTTTCGAAAAAGGGAATCAGGAAATGAAATTGCATCAATGTATGAAAATATAGAATAAACCTTTTCATGGAATAAAACCATTAAGTTGACTGGCTACCTACAATAAATTTATTTTCAGAGAGAATAATGAGGTGCTTACAACCTAGTGTGGGGAGATGTGTAACGTTACACCTAACGAAATAAAGATATGTAAAAAAAGAAAGTAATTTTTTTTGTTATGTCCAATAATAAGATAAAAAAGGAAATCTAATAAAAAATAATTAAAAATTCATATGCCCTAATAAAAGAAAAATGCAAAACCAAATAAAATATTATTAAAAATATAGCACCTCAAGAAATTAGATAGCTCTCTATGCTTTATAGATTTGTGTTTAGGATGGATCTATGTTGGTTTAGCAAAAGTTCAAACATCATATAGTGTAATGCTTCTCCCAAATATAGTTATGTCATCTCATATAGAATCTCATTTATGAAAACTTTCAAGATATAGATAAACATTGGTGAAATCAGTAAATGGAAATGAATAAAGAAGCAAATAATGAAAAATTATCATTACCCTTATTTAAAAAAACTTCTACTAAGAAAGAGGGCTAAATATTTTATCTAGGATAATAAAAAAATGGATAGAATTATTATCTGAATCTTTTTATTAAGCAATTTTTCCATCTATCACTAAGCATTATGTATTTTCTTTGATTCCTATAAATACTTATTTTAATAGTAAAATTTGTTAGTTTCTTCTCCACTTAAGTCAAGGATCAACTATTGGCCTCTTATTATACTTGCCGCAGGCAGTGTATATTGTAATCGGTTGCAAGTCAAACTCTTTTGACTTTGTATTAGTTGCTGTCTATCAAAAAAATTAAAATCTGTTTTGTAAAGTATAACTTAGGGATTTGTAAATTTTTTTTTTTAATTTTGTTAAAAACTATTTTGTAAATAACTTATTGGTGGATAGAAGATGATGTAAACTTTGGAATTTGGTATCTAGATTTGAGTTGACATGTGGCAACAATGACATCATAATAATAAAATTAAAAAAATAAAAATTCTATCCCATTGCCATCTGTTATATCACATTTATTTTGCTTTTATGTTTTGTTGAATGTTTTGTTGAATTAAGAACGAGTAAGGTAAAACTGGATCGATCAAAATTCAGAGCTTCCAATGACGTCTTCTCCACCGAATTTTTCCCGTCTGACCGTAAAGATTAAACTGGACGGTCTCCCCGCCTAGAAATTGCAAGAACACAAGGAACGTCTCGAATTGGGGAAAAAAGAAGTCACACGCCTGATTAGAGATTTAAGAAGGAAGGCAAGATTATTGGAGAACAATAACAGTGCAGCACATCGAGCACAACCAGCTAGAATCTACAAACGCAAGGACCTCGAAATACCAAAAGAAAGATCACGGCCAGAAAACGCCATTTTAGGTATTAAAAGAACAAGAATTGAAACAACATGAGCTAAGGATAATAATTCTCCACGTCTCGGCTCCGGGCAGAAACGAGCAGAAACCCTAGAATTAAACGTTCAGCCGAAGAAGCCGAGAAAGCCTCACGAAAGCTCTAGCTCGGGTTCTCGCCGGCCACGGCCTACTGTTTATTCTTCTAAATATTCTCATCCTCGTGATCGTGTTTATTCTCAGCTTGACAAGCAAAGAATCTTGAAAAGCCTTGACAAAGATCTAGGGTTGGCCAACGGGATCACCAAGATACGGCTGCTCAGTGATCTCAAAATAGAATATGACGAAGGCTTTCCTGCAGATATCCAATTCGATTTCGTGGGCGATAACATTCAGAAAGTGGAGAAATTCATCAATTATGTGCAACATCACATCCAGGAAGGTGGATTCAGCAGCACTGATGAAGAAAACATTGATATTCGCATTATCAGTGATCAGATGGATGAGGAAATGGAAGAGGAAGCAGAAGAAAATGGCGGTGGGCAGCAAAGTGAAGGCGAAGGCCCTGGCGAGCAAGACGTCCAAAATAGGGCAATGAGGCTAATTACTCTAGTAGAAGCTCCTAGAGTTCTGATTCAAATTACTCCAGTAGAATCTCCTCCAGGTCTGATTCAGAATCAAAATCCACATCTGAATCAAAATTCACATCTGATCCCATGGCCAAGGTGAAGGATCTCACGTTCTAGACCTACCTACAAATAAAATTCTATCGTCAAACGTTTCATTTTGCAAGATTCAACTTCAGATTTTTTATTAAATTCTATCGTCATACGTTTCATTTTGTTTTTCACTTTTAAAAATTCTTTTGTTGATTTGTTTCCAATTGGATATGCCGCTGAAAGAAATTTAATTAAATTTCTGGAGATTCCTAGCTATGTTTCATCTTAAAAACAAAATTAAATTAGGCTCAAAAGGCATCTAAATAGATGGTCTTTTACTTGAATAATTCCTCTCCTAAAATATTCTGTAATTCTAGGTTTAAATTTCTACATAATCAGATACATAACAGAGATAAAAATAAATAAAAATAAAAATGATCTTTAAAATAGAAGTATAAAACTAAACATTTTATTCTACAACTTGACATTTTGCAAAAAAATAAAAATTGTATTGATAAGAGAAACAGGAGTTATGTCAAGAATTGCTTCAAATAAACAAAACGATACATCTATTAAGATAATGACTCTAAGTTACACCTTAAAATAATGCAAAACATTCCCATTCAAAGTAACAAAAGACATCATGGTGTCAAACAATCTTGTATTTTGGCTTTTCTCTAAGATCAAGTTTCTCTGAAATAAAAGACATAAAAGAAAGGGAGTTATTATAAACAAAGTACTTTATTAATTATTCCAAATAAACCATTCTAAGGAAAAGGGGGGGGATTTCCTTAAAATCTTTAAAACAAAAACCTCCAGGATCACACGGCATTAAGTTGAAGGGGACTTACGCATTTATATTTTGCATTTTACAGATTTGAGCATCTCAGAGATATTTGTATGATTAATATGAGCATTAGCATAAATTATGGATTTGTAAAATGACCTAAAGTGACGAAATAATTCATCTTGCTATAGGTTTGAGGAGCGATTTTGATCACTCATTCGTTCTAGAAATTTCTTTTGGTTTTCTCATCTAAAATTCCAGATTTCAAATGGATTCATATGGCTGTAACATTAAACCTATCATTCTATCTATTTAGTGTAAACTTTGGATTCATCTAGACTGAAATTTCTTTACAGAATGTTTCACATTGTGTCATCGTTTAAAAGTTTCTCTCATGTGTTTATTTATGTAATTTCAAGCCAGCGTCAAAGCCTAGCCTTCATACTTATTGCCTAGAGTCATCAAACAAGTGCCAAAGCACAGTCATGAAAATCCTACAAGTACACAATCCATGCACTACGTGTGAAGGGCACAATCCATGCACTAGGAAGGAGTTAAGGCACAAAACATCTGCACGAACCAACGATTGAAAGTCTGGGAGAGCGTGCCCAAGGGAGAACAAGCAGATCCTAGGTTAAACCCAACCAGTCTTATTTCATGTTTCATATTATTATTATTATTACTAATAAAAAATCTTCTGGCAGATGTATAGCCTCTTTCTAGCCCTCAATTGGAAAAAATAAATTATAATAAAAATTCTCCGGGAAGATGTATAGCCTCTTTCTAGCACTCAATTGGAAAAAAAAATTATGAATGAAATTTGTCGGAGGTTTAAAATATGGGCTACACGCTTAATTGTTCGTCATATTCTATATTCAGGAAAGCCATTGCATGTACATGTATGTTTGTATATACATGTTGAGACTTGGTTTCTATCCCCTTCGAGACTCCTTAAAACCCTGGTGCAAGTACTCTTAAGTGGGTTTCTAAGCATCTCACGGAAGGTGTTCCTAAGCTACATCTCCGGGGTAGAATATATGGGTGTGTGCAAGAAGATGAGGGACCTTTTTGTGCACGTTAGATGCAATAGAAAGATTTTTTGAGATACTTATGCAAAATATCTTGCATTGAGTAAAAAACATGAAATGTAGGAAATTGAATCACCTTTCCAAATATATAACTTTTATGTATC